>JAPDLB010000073.1:0-194172 GCA_027569935.1 Clonostachys sp. G952 | reverse complement strand
TTTTTTTTTTTTTTTTTTTTTTTTTTTTTTTTTTTTTTTTTTTTTTTTTATTTTTATTTTTATTTATATTTTTTTTATTTTTTTTATTTTAAATTTTATTTTTTTTTTTTTATTTTATTATATTTTTTTTTTTTTTTTTTTATAAATTTTTTTTTTTTTTTTTAAAAAAATAAAAAAACAAACACAAAAAAAAAAAAAAAAAAAAAAAAACACCAACCCCCCCCCCCCCCCCCCCCCCCCCCCCCCCCCCAAAAAAAAAAAAAAGAAGAGAGGGGAATCGAGAGGAGGACATTGTTTAGATGGCGCAAATCTATTCAAGGCTGGGAGAGGGAGGTTGGCTCGTCTGCACGCGCACACCCAGGACGTGTCTGGAAACTTGAGTCTGGCAAGGCATGACGATCTTTGGTGTTATATACGTTTATCTAGCCTACTAATTTTGAGCCTGGGTGGTTTTTGCCTGTCGCGCGGACGGGCGGGGAGAAGGGAGTGTGGGAGGGAGGCATGAGCGAATGACTACTATTCACTGTTGATTGTTCCAAAGATTGTGATGTCTCTGTGAGTGAGAGCAAGAGTGAGAGAGTGAGAGTGAGAGTATTGGCAGTGAGTTGAGGCTGTTCTTGTTGCACAGGGCCCGGTTGCCATGCGCAAGCCTAGCTGCATGGACGGACCTACGTCCGTGGGTGTACGGCTTTGGGAGGGGGGGGATATTAATAAAACTGCCGTTTGACGAGGCGGACGGCAATGCATCATGGCCAGGGATGCCATGCCATGAGGAGCTGAACTGCCGGAGGATCGACTGACTGGGGCGTTGTGTGACGGGGCCGGGATTTGGTAACTCTAAACAAACAGCGAGCGAGCCACATCCAGCTATGTTGGAAGGAGAAAACAGGGCCTTCCTCATTTTAGCAGACAGGATTGAGGCTCACGATATCGGCTGCCTCACCGCCGCCTACCGCACCTGGGAGATTGGGCGGGAAAAGGGGCAGAGAAGAAAGGAGTCATGTGCCATGTGCAAGATGACGGACAGTGTCTCATCTCGGAGCTCAGCGCCACACCAGATGCATAATATCGGTACCTTTAAGGGACTTGTGTGCCCACGTATCCTAACCGGGAGGCGGGGTACTGTCAGGTAGCTCCTGCTAGTGCGATGTCGGAGCTCGCCGCTGCCACACCGGTCAAGCCACTCACGACCACCGCCTTTCCCCCTCACGAGCCCAACTGCCATCTCGGCGGCCACGACGCCCATTTCTTTGCTTTCCAGCGATCAATTCTCATATTCCCTTGCCTCACCCCCGAGACGCGATATATTTTAGACAGCCTGGCTTTCTTTGGGCCAAATTGAAGCCTGCCCGCATCAGCTCGGTGACATCATCAGCTCAACCCCTCCTCCCTTCCGCCTACTTGCCCGACCTCACGCGCCCAACATGACGACCCGATATCGCGTCGAGTGTAACGCTACCACCCCAACCCGATCTCCACGGCTCAATGGGTCTGCTCTAGCATGATAGCTGACAGATTGCTGCCGTATAGATGCTCTCAAGACGCACAGGCGTGACCAATTCATAGGTAGGATGCCGCCTCTCTAGCTCGTGTGTCCCATGATAAAGGGACGGGCATATCACAAGTCCAGTGTTTTGCTCCCACAACACTTGTGCTGACATGAACGTGCCTGCTAGAATGGGTCAAGGGCCTCCTCGCCGTGCCCTTCGTGCTGTACTCGGAGCCCACAGGAGTTTTTGGCGACGGCACCAACGTCGACAGGATGGCCGAGGAGTCTCACCGCCGCTACGCTGAGATTATGCGTGACGTCGAGCGGATGATTGACGACCACAGTTCGTAGCTCCTCTACCCTCAAGCCTCCATGGGAGTAAATGAGTTTTCCAGGCTGACCATGGCCCGGGCAGTGACCATTCAGGGCCACGACGAGGCCTTCCCCTCCAAGCTGCTCATGCTCGTCCCCACGGCCGGGCCCTTCTTCACCCGCCTGCCCCTCGAGGCCGCCTTCAAGTACCAGGACCGCAAGCGCCACATCTCGTCGCGGAGGTACGTGGCCCCGTCCTTCAACGACGTGCGGCTCGTCCTCAACTCGGCGCAGCTCATGGCCGTGACGGGGGGCGCCCTCCAGCTGGCCACGTTTGATGGTGATGTCACCCTGTACGACGACGGGAAGAGTCTGGAGCCGGACAGTCCTGTCGTGCCGAGGCTTTTGGGTCAGTCTTCCAGCCTCCTTTATCTTTATTCTGTTCTGTGCCTTTAGTGGAAGATCTTTTAAGCAATGGATGGATGTGCCTGCTGACTATGAGCAGACCTCCTCCGCAAGAACATCAAGATCGGCATCGTCACAGCCGCGGGCTACACCACGGCAGACAGGTACTACGAGCGCCTCCACGGCCTGCTCGACGCCATCGCCACCTCCAAGGACCTCGACCCGATCCAGAAGCAGAACATCGTCATCATGGGCGGCGAGGACAACTACCTCTTCGAGTTCTCCCCCTCATCGCCCTACCGCCTCGCCCCCGTGCCCCGCGCCAGCTGGCTGACCCCGGAGATGGCCGCCTGGTCCGAAGCCGACATCACCGCCCTCCTCGACGTCGCCGAGTCGGCCCTCAAGGAGTGCGTCCGCACCATGAAGCTCCCCGCCACCACCCTCCGCAAGGACCGCGCCGTCGGCATCATCCCCACCGACCCGGACACCCGCATCGCCCGCGAGTCCCTCGAGGAGACCGTCCTCGTCGTCCAGCGCATCCTCGAGTCCCACTCCCTCGGCATCTCCGCCGCCACCAGCACCAGCCTCGCCCCCCGCGCGGCAGCAGCAGCCGCCGCCGCCGGAGGAGGAGGAGGAGGGGGGAACCAGCCCCCGAGGCGCGGCGTCCCCTTCTGCGCCTTCAACGGCGGGCGCGACGTCTTCGTCGACATCGGCGACAAGTCGTGGGGCGTCACCGTCTGCCAGCAGTGGTTCGGCGCCGCCGGCGCCGCCATCCGCGGCGAGAACACCCTCCACGTCGGCGACCAGTTCCTCAGCGCCGGCGCAAACGACTTCAAGGCCCGCCGCGTCGGCACCACCGCCTGGATCGCCAGCCCGGCCGAGACGGTCGACCTGCTCGACGAGCTGGCCGACCTCATGCAGAAGAAGCTGGCGTGAGAGCCACGGGTTCCACCAAGGGGATGGGATGGGATTTGATGGGCGTGCGTGAACTGTTTCGTCTTCTACATGATAGTACTATCTTCTCTACTCGGCATACCTTAGCTTGGGATTCTTGCTCGTTTTTTTCTTTTCTTTTTTTCTTTTCTTTTTTGGCATGGATTTATCACGGGGATACCACACATCTAGATAATACTTAGAGGCTCTCTACGCACCATCTCAAGCCCGTACCGTACCCTCGTGTAACCAAAACCAGGGCAGCCGCTGGGCCAAGCGCCTGTCTCGGAGCCAGAGCCTAAATACTCTAAACCCCCATCCCGAACGCATAGCACCCACGCCGCGTCTCAGCCACGCGGGCCAAGCCAAAACTACGGGGAGCGGAGACAGCTCCAGATCAGACGTTGCACGAACGATGGTGGATTCGGGAAAGATGTCAAATAGTCAATTTAGACCACGGGGGAGCGCCAGACCTGAGAGGGATACTTGAAAGAAGAAGACACGAAGAAATGAACAATTTGCACCTCTCATTTGAGCCCCTCCCTTGACCTCCCCGTATCCGACGCCTCGCTTTCACCAAATAAATTAATTAAGCTCCCTAGAGCCAAGGACGATGAAGGAGATGCAATCAAGCTGCGACGGAAGCCAATTCCGTCCCGTCCTACTCCAACCTTAACCGACCCCGGCTCAACAACCCCACCATATGTGTCGCGTCACCGCTCGGTGGTCGTCGTGCTGGTGGCGTCACGGTTCGAAAGAATGAAGATTATTGCGCGCATGCTTAGCTGGTCATGAAAGTTGGTAAATCATAAAGGGTGGAACGGATTCAAATTGAGTCATTTTTGTGGCCAATGTGCCGTACTGTAGTCTTCTATTACAACCATAAGTTGTGTCCCGGGAGGTCTTCTTCCGAATCCCGGGCGTCAAGTATATATCATTTAACGAATAAAGTAGTAGTAGCTTGCTTCTCTTTTCTCTCGCTGAAGAGGGACATGATGCGGTGTAGTGGTGCATTTGTATGTAAGCTGTTGTGCTTACAATGCGGGCAAGTGTGCTAATAGTGGAAATCAGGTTTCCTTTCTATGTCCCCTTGTAGGGTGGACTTCTTAGTATCCTGGCTGGCCAGGCATAGCTCCAAGGGAGTGAGATCCCTTAGTCTTGGGAGGCAGATGGCTGTGGCAGAAGATCTTCCTGGGCCCGTTCCAGGAAGCATCAGGCTTGCTGGCGTCGATGACGTGGGTGGGGTCGTCATACGACTCCGCCTGGCAACACTCGACGTTCTTCATCCAGCGGTTGTTGATCACCTGGTTGATGGAGATGCGACGGCTGGGATCCGGGTTGAGCATCTGCAGCATCAGGCGTCTCAAGGCAGGAGGGCTGACAGCGAAATCAAGAGCGGTGCAATGGGGGTAATCCGTCTCGGTGATGGTAGCATCGGGATCAGGGTGGTTCTTGTACCACTTGTCCCAGCCTTTTACGAGATTGTCGTACACCTTGTTGATGCCGGGCTGAGCACGAGGCCAGATGGCACCACCGAAGATGAGGTAAATCATGACGACGGCGGAGCTCCAGACATCCAGGGCACGGGGGTCGTACTCGCTCTTCTTGGCGAGCACCTCGGGTGCGATGTAGGGCTCACTGCCGCAGATACCGGGCGAGCAAAGGCGGATGTCGCCCATGTTCTGGCCACACTGGCCACCCGACTCGCGAACACCAGGGTGAGTGCCGCAGAAGACCTCGGAAACACCAAAATCAGTGATCTTGAGCTTGCTATCCTTGCTGATGAGCAGGTTCTCCAGCTTGATATCCCGATGGGCGATACCGTTGCTGTGGAGGTAGTTAACACCCTGGATGAGCTGCTTGAAGAGGCAGAGACGATCCTTCTTCTTGTCCTCAGGCTTCAGCCATCCCTTGGAAACGAGACTGAACAGATCACCTTCGGAACAGTACTCCATGACGTGGTTCCAGCGCGAGTGGTCGGTGCAGAGGCGGAAAGTCTCAATGATGTTGGGGTGATGCAAGCTCTTGGCAATGCTGTACTCGGATTTGATCTTCTTGTCGTAGTCGTCCTTGCTCTCACGGCCCGACTTGCCTCGGAATTCCTTGACAGCGTACAGCTCGGTGGGGCAGCCCTTGCGAGACATGAGGGTCACCTTGGAGGCGGCACCCTTTCCGAGATGCTTTCCGTGGCGGCCGAGAAACTTGGACTCGTATTCGAACTCCTTGGTGAGCTCGACGATGTCGACGGTGAAGTCATCGGGCAGGCTCAGACTCATCCGGCGAGCCTTGGCACCGGTACCAGCATCCGGTGGCAGGGGCCAGGGGAGTCGCTCGGGCGGGTAGGTCTGTTGGTTGTCATTCTCGCAGGGGGGCTGCTGCACGACGTGGGGGGAGTCAGTCCGCTTGGTCGAGTCGAAGCTGCTTGCACGATCTCTTCGGTGGCCCGGGCCGTGGCCGGTGACGAAGTTAACAGCGCGACCGCGAAGGCCAAGGCTGAGGCCTGAGGAGGATCGGTTCTTCTTCTTGGCGGAGAAATCATCCGAGTTGGGGAGAGACTCGGACACAATTGAATGGGCGGGCTGGGAGTCCATGTGGTTTCCGCCGTTGGAAATCTCGAGAGGCGAGGTGGGCGACGGCGGGGTGTTGGATCGAGTGGTTGTAGTTGACCGGTGCATAGAGAAACGGCGACTCGACTTGCTGGGCGGGGGGCCACCGTTCTCACGAGCTGTGGCAGTGCTAATGCGAGGGCGAGTAGAGTCGGCGGCGGAGGTAGAAATGCGGGATATTACGCCGTCGTCCTTGGGCTGTGTGGCGGGCATCGGCACCTGAGGGGCCGATCTTCTGAAAAGACTCGACATTGTGCGCTTGAAGCTGCTGGTAGAACCTCGAGTGGAGCGTCGTGTAAGGGGAGCGGAGTCGAGCTCGGGCTCTGTCTCGTCAATGGCAACAGACTGGCTGGCGTAGAGGGTGCTGGTGGTTGCCGGCCTCCAGCCGTCGCCTTGCTGGAGGGAATCGGTCGGGGTCGAGGATTCGGAGGCGACGATAGGGGTCTTGGGGAGAGAGGCAGGAGGGTTGGCGGGAAGTTGTTGGGTGGTCTCGTCGGAGGAGGATGGCTGTAGGTAGTTGTAGTGGGCGCCGGTTGGGAAGCTGGCCCACTCTTGCGAATGACGTCCGCTGGCGCTGGCACTGGTGGGGGTCACAGGCTCGGCAGGATAGTCACTTCCCGACTCAATGCCTTCCTCGAGGATGGGGTCGGGCAGGTCGGAGGGCAGCTGACGAGGCGACGATGAGTAGCTGCTGGAATTGCACGGTGCGAGCGACTGAGACTGAGACTGAGACTGCGGCTGTGGTGATTGAGGCGAGGGCGCGGAGCCATTGGCATATATCGGTTGATGGGCTGGAAAATTGATTTGTCAGAGGGGACAGGAAACGAAACGAAACGGCTCGGCACGGCAGGGAAACGAAGCAATAAAAACACAAGTGTAGAAAAAAAAAATTGTGGCCCAGAGGACCGACGGGCGAAGAGCGAGGCGAGGGCGCGGGCAATCAGTAGCGGCTCGCGCATGCATGCATGCAGGGCGAGTACAGGTACAAGAGAAAGAAAATAGAACAGAAACCCAACAAGAACGAGGCTGAACAGGGGTAAAATGCCTGGGTGGTGGGGTAGGGATCGAGAACAGGCAGAGAATAAAAATTGAGTCAGATCGTAGGACCAGGTGGGCAGGGATTTCGGTGGCAGCATGAACGGAGGGGAGGGGGGGGAAGAGGGCGCCTGCAGAGAAGCCTGTCGGTACGTAGAGGAGGGTCTGTAGGGGTGTGTGGTTGGGGGGCAGTGGATGGTGCACGCGCTGGAGCCGAGGGCAGGCGATGAGATGGTGGTGGTGACCGAGCGACCAGCCCAGCAGAGGCCAGGATTGGTCAAGAGGCCCCGGGAATGCACCGGCCCTGTGATCTGGGCTGCTGCTGCTTCCAAGAACCGTCTGTCCCAGGCGAAAGCCGCACGCTGGTCCAGGGGCCAAGCGAACGCGAGGTGGGAGAGGGGCAATTGGCAGAATTGAGTTCGAGAGCAAGCAGACAGCCAGCGGGGCGCCGAATGACAGCCAGGCCAGACCAAGCGAAGCGCAGATGTCGGCAGGGTCACGTCACTCACCACCTGGCAGGTTGGCGATGGATATTGGCCCACCGACGGTGAATGGGGGTGGGTGCGAGCGCAGGCAAGGGCAGAGCACTGGCTGGGTAAATAGACGATGTGCGGTGGATGGTTGGTTGGATGAATGGATGGATGGATGCTGGTGACGGATCCGAAGCGGAGAAAGGGACGATGACGCTGGGCCAAGGGACAGAAGGCAACATCAGCACCGCATCGCACTTGCTGTGCCTGCTGGCGCCTGGCGCTGCTGTTTTTGGCCGCTGTGGGGAAACCGGTAAGATGGGCTTGGGGCTTTGGGATCGCGTGCGCCCATCATCTCCTGCCAACCAGACATCCCACGATGCAAGCAACCTCCAAGGAAGCAAGCACCTTCGCAGTGCGCCGTCCACCGCACGGCCTCGTGTTGCAGCAGGCATTGGCTGTCATCCAGCGACCGACAATGGGATGGATGATGGATGGGTGGTGGGGGGATCGCCGGGGCCGATTGGTCTGTCGAGGGCTTCAGAGGCTTGAGACGGTGCATTCGAGTGTCATCGGCAGCGAACCCGAAGCAGAGCGCAGCGCAGTGCAGCGTAGCCCTCAGAGGCGCTGGGCAGGTAGTAGGACTCTGCCCGTAGCGACACGCTAACGGCGCCGTCAAGCACTGTCGGTACGTACCACAACCGAGCTAGCGCACCCAGGTGGAGCTGCAGCTTGGGGGAAGTCGAGCTGGCCTGGGGCAGGTACCACCTAGGGTGCTTTCCACTTGCATCGGGGGAGCAAACAGGATTAACCTGTCAGCCAGGCGAGCTAGTCGCTCGCCCCAAGAGAGTGGCTGCAGTGCATCCTTGGGGGAAAGATGTTGGGGGTGAAGCAGAGCGACCCGAAGAAAAAAAAATGTACATGGAAAGCAATAAAAAAAAACCAAACAATCAAGTGAAGATCATGGGGAAGGGAAGACCGCAAGTAGAAAGATCAACGTACCGTGCGTCCCGGGGATTGGCTGCGGTTTGGCAGCCATTATCCCTGATTCTCCGCCCTGAAGCGCCATTTCGAAATCCGATCCAGTCCTACTTCGGTCTAGCGGATCCTGGCTGCTGGTCACTCGTTCTTTTTTCCGCTTCCCTTTTTGGGGAGGCGACGGCCGGGGAGATGACGGTGCGCGCTGGGGAAAGGCGAGAATTGCCAAGGAGGCTTAAATAAATAAAAAAAGAGCTGGAATGCAGGACGTCGGCCACTAGAACCGGAGAGGGGCGTTGCTGTCGATGTCGTCGTCGATTGTCGGGGAGCGAGGCTTCTTTCTGCTTGCTGCTATGTACGTGTAGTCGGTGTCACTGCCGTGGCCGCTTCGTAGCAGTGGTAGTCGTGGTGTGTCGCTCGTTGAGAGGTAGCCCTTTCTTTCAATGTCGGCGCTGATTGCCTACCGCTCCGCAGCAATGACCAGCACACACGCAAATGTTGAATGGACTCGTCGGGCCAAGGCAGATCTGAATTGATGCGAGGGTCCGTCGTGGTGTCGGACGCGGGGGGGGGTCGAGCCGTGTTATAACAGGCCGACGGGGGGCAGTGACGAGGAATGCCTCTCTTCGAGCTGGCGAATGATTGACAGGGAAGGGTGTTCGAAATAGTGATTAAACATCGATACCGTCCCGGCGAATCACCTGGACTGAAATAAGGATAAGAATAAGAACGAGAATCCACAAGGGATGCCGGATGTGAGTCGGGGCTTAATTCACGTTTAAACAGAAAATCTGAACCGATTCGCTGAGCCACAGCCTCGTCTCACAATCGCTCGAGACGGTCTGAGACGGGTGGGAATACGGCCGGCTGCTTCGAGCAAGAGGTATGTCGATTCCGTGCCAGATGCTGAGACACCACCGTCGGCTGGTTGGTGACAGCAAATGCGACCCTTCCTCTGTTCTCTCTTCTGTCTGGTGTCGCCTTGACCTGCTGATGGTGTAATGTGTGAGTGACTTTGTAGCAGCACCCCAAGGCAAAAAAGCGAGGCAAAGCGAGGGAAGGCGAGGTGTTGAGACTCGGGTGTAAGCAAACAATGTCTGCGCACAGAGACAAGCAGCCGAGCGAGCACAAAGGGTAAGGTGAATGGGAGAAGGAAAAGGTTTAGGTGATCCAAGGAGACGGGGCGATAGTAAACAGAAAATAATTGGGGTGAGTGGGAATTAAGAATGCAGGGCCCAATGTGCAGCAGGCGGAATGAGGTTTGCGCTAATAAAGAGGTCGCGACGATTGGAGGGGGGAAGCCATACCTTATTACGCCCGTCCCACGAGGCTTTCTCGTGCAGTAAATTGGCCCTTTAGGTTCGGAGAGAGACTATAATGTGGTCTGGAAGGTGAAAAGAAGCAAAAAAAAGAGAAGAAAAAAATCAGCACAACCTTAACCGGGCCAAAGACGCAGACCAGATAATTGATACGCAACACCTACTCACGACAGGCGAGGCGAGATGAATGAAGCACATCGGCAAATTGGTAATAGCTGCAACTAAGAAATGGTGGGGGGAAATACTGGAGTCACGGCGTGGACACCACCATGCACCTACACCTCAGACGCAGGCGGTAGACAGTACCTGGCCTGCACTGGAGCTGATCGCTTGTAGCGTGTAATATAGCGACCGTAGCGTGTACCTTGAGACGGAGGGAGGCAGCTAAGACGGAACAGGGCACACAACGGGCAAACCAGGCTAATGACCTCACCCAGCGCTAGAGATGGGTTCGTAATTGCTCCCCCGGAATTTGGGATAGCCGCAGACGCGAGCTGGCGGTTGACTTGTCAGATCGAGCAGACTGAGGAGAAGAGAGGTGAGGTGAGGTAAGGGAAAAAGGAGGAGGCGTCCCCGAAGTACGAGGACCGGTCACCAGGAAGGTTTCGCGAGCATGCATGAGCACCGCAGCAGGAAGAGGGCAGGCAATATTGGTCAGTCAGCCAACCGTCTGCCACTCCCACGAGGCTTGCCTGGTGCTGGCTTGTGCTGCAATGCACGGGTGCACTACTACACAGTACGTCCAGCACCGTCTGTCCCATCGTGAGCTGCTGCTATTCCTGATACCTCCCTCCCGGCATCCCCTATGCTCTCCAAGTCTTCGCTCGCTCCCACCCCGTGAGACTCTTGGCTCGGGGGTCCTCTGCATCTGCACCAGAGAGGGGCTTGAAGGATACCCATGCCGGCTTGGAGCCAATTGCTACTACAGTATCCGTACAGTACGCTGTGAAACCCGAGGCCAAGTACACGTTGGGAGGTCGCGCTGGCACCTCTACACCAACGCCCCTCCGGCTCCGAAGCCCTCCCACTCCAACATCCAATGCGCAGGCCCTACATGTCACTAGCAGCACTGATCGACACGCAAATTAGAGATGGCCATCGACCGCCGACGCCATCTCAGCACTCGAGATTACGTACCGGGCCTTTTCCCAGCGGCGATCTGGGAGCCTCGATGAGAGACTGCATCCGCCCACTGCCGCTACCACGTAGCACAGGCATGCGTCTTGACAAAACACCCAGATCAGATGGGACAAATGAAATCGGATCTTTTTCTGCTCTTCCCCCCCCTCCCCCCTGGCCCTGAGACAGACTCGTTCGTTCCCTTGACGTTGATGCCTGCCCACGTCCCGAGCCCCTGCCTGCAGCCCTGACATCAGGGTGTTGTGTCAACCGACCAGTCGCAGCGCCGCTGAATGCCTTGGCTGGGAGCTCCCGGCCCGGCCTACTGCACGAAGACATGGAGAAGTCCCAGGGGCCAGGGGAGCCGCGATGAGCAGCAGTCGGGTCGCGCGACACTTGCTTTTTCAGCGTCTTGCTCTACCTAGCACCCCGACCCTCCTAGGAGGGAGGCAGAGGCTCGAAAGCAGGCAATGGCGGCGGCACAGCACCCTTGAAAAGCCTCACAGGCTGCATGAGAACAGAGCAGCGGATCTCCTCGGCGCCGATTCGCCGTGCTGGCCGCCCTCCAGACGCCAGCCCTCCACCGCCCACGGAGATTCGGCACTCGTTGTGACCAGTCACGGCCGAACACCCCCCTCTCAACCCACGCTCCAGCTGATGGCCCCCGGATAAGAAGGCACGCTCGGTCGGCCCTCAGTCCTTTTCATCTCAGCTCTCTCCCACCGCCTCGACGCCCACCTGACCCGTCATATTGGGCAGACGCGAGGAGGAGGGGCGCGGACTTCGTGACGTGAGGGGAAGAGAGAAAGAGAGAGCGCAAAGGAAAGGGGTGGGATGGGGGCCGTTTGACCTGCCGTTTTCCGTCCTGAAACCTGGACGAGATTCATCCAAGATCGCGACCCAGCAAGCCCACAACGTGGGACGTAGATTATCACAGAGTGCGGCGAGAGAGCAAACGCCTGCGGAAAAAAAGCAAGCAACGTTGCTCAGACGCTGGGTTCAATTAACCTTGAAAGTTGAAACGGGCAAGCAAACATGGAGGCGGCATGCTATGCCGTACAACGTGGGCTTGATGCGCGGCCGTGAAGATCAGACATGGTTATCCTGTGATTATGCATCTCGCTTTCCTTGCTTTTTTTCTTCTCTCCTCTACGCAACAGCGTGACTCTCTATGAATGCGCCCATCGTCATCGTCATCGTCAACATGCATTTCCCAACAAGGGTTGCCGCTCTCTGATTTTGCCGAGATAGGCGGTGATGGCTGCCCTGCTGGCTATTTCCATATCCCGCGAGCCCTTTTTGTCCCTTCTCTCCTTTCCAGGGCAGGGATCCAACTTTTCTCTAAGGAGAAAAAAAAAGGGTACAATGGAGCTGCCTGGGTCAGTTGCCCACAGAATATTTGCGGAGCACCGGCCAACGAGACAAAAACCAGCACATCAGAACACAGCACAGCACAGCACAGCACAGCAACAGGAGTCGTCATGAAGGCGAATGGTGTCCGTCCGGGTCGTGGGCGCACCAGGGGCTGCTGATTGATTGAATCACTGATCGCCGTCGACGTACATGCATAGTATCCCATACGATTGCGTACTACATTGCATCCAGGCAAGCGCCAGAGGCAAACAATGTCATCCGTCCATCTATCGTACCCTTCCCAGTCCCAATTGATAGGGCTACGGCCAAGGGGGGAGGATAGTTAGATGGTCGCTCTCGCCGATCTACGAGGTAGCGCTGGCCCCCCCCCACAACAAATTTCAGGTCGCACACGGCGTCCTCTGCATGTATGTACCTACACCCGAGTACGAAGCAAGCGAGCGAGAGCGAGGGACCGGTTGATAGGGGATGGGGTCCTGATGGAGCGAGACGCGTGGAATTGACAGCTGTCTTGCATTATTTTGCTCTCTCTCCCCCCTATTGTACGTGCTTGGGGTTCACGTCGGCAAGAAATTGAAGACATTTCGCTGTCAGCTGGGCTCAGACTTTAGCGGCTTCCAGACTAACCAAAGTCCCCTATTTTTTGGCTCTGCTATGTACTGTGTGAGGCAGCCGGCCCCGTCGCACCTAATCGTCCCTCCCTGGAGGAACATATGTCTCGTCCTCGGATTTGAGCTTATAATTAAGTTTAATAAGGATGCCCAAGTGATGCGCGCTGCCACGGCATGCTGTGGAATGCGAGCGACGCTGTGACCATGCCCGCCGGCCAGCGCCTCGGGAGCCCGCGACTCATGAGGAGCAGAAACAGCAAAGCCCATCCGGTGCATATAGTACATAGGTAAGGTAGGCAGGTAGGCATCGAGAGACATCTGCGTTTGTAGCTGCATGGGATTTCCAGTAGTCTGGCGCACATCGTTTCTGTGGCTTGCAGCAGCGAGAAGTGACATGCCGCCCTCCACCAACCCAACACACCAAGAGTACCAATCAGCGGCGGTTCCCATTGGCTCTCTTGCGGGAAGGGAGGCGTCAGGACTGATTTTCTCGGCAATGCCACCCATCCGGCCGGGCCTGCCTTCCATCTTCACCAACGCAAACGTGGTGTGGCAGGCCCTGTACAATTGCCGGGTGATGGACAATGGCGGCAGCGAGGCAGAGGTAAAACTAAACTATACGACAGGTGGGTGTCGACGATGGAGAAGGGCAGCCAGGCACCAGAGCACAATTGTCCCTATCCCGCGCCCGGTCTCAGCAGGAATGCCGCGAATGCGCTGGCCGGCTGTGTCTCAACCGTACGAGGGGTGAAACAATAACCCGACCAGCAGTGGGAAGAGCAGGTTCCAGGCCATTCTACGGATCATCACGGCACTGCACACACACATCATATGTTCGTGAAGAAACCCCCCATTGAGAGACAATAGACGCCTCTTGCCGGTTGCCCAAACCGCCCGGCATGTCATGAGCGCACATCCGGCACCCGTGATTGGGCGCAGCCGGCCGATGGGGGGTTACGAGCGTGGCATCGTGAAACCTCCCAACGGGCGGTCGTCGTGGTGTTGGGCTCGAGCTACATGGCTAGGCAGAGCAACAAGGAATGATCAATCCTCGGCTTGCTATTCCTGGCCCTCGCACAGAGAGAGAGAGAGCCAAGTGACGTGTCAGAAGGTTCCTGCTTCCCCGGGAATTGCATCCAACCGCCTGGACATGCTAAGCCTGACAATCAATATAGCCCCAGCAGCATGCACGCGCGCTGCTGCCATATATGCACGCTTGCCTTTTCGGCCTCGTCTGCTTCATTCTTCCTTTGGATCCTCCCACCTCCCTTCCAGGCAGCGTAGCAGTCGACGGATAGCCGGGCTCAATACCTTAATCCTCATGTAGGTATGCATACATGCGGATGGATGGATACGTCCCCCCCTCCCGTCCTCCCTTGGCCCTTGTGCGAAATACATGTATCCCGCTGCCCACTTACCGCCCTAGGGATCTCGAATTGTAAGAAGATCTGGCTCAGCACCTCCAGCCCTCCATGCACTCGCGACCTCAGCTGTCAGGGTCTGCCTGAAGAAGGAAGAGGAAAACATCTGCTTCGGATAGAAGGAGCAATTGCCTCTTTCCTTCGAAAACTCGCTCAGGTGAGAGGGCGTGTGCTTATTCGCTTCCCCCCAACCCATGCCGACGGTAACCAATCCGTGTTATCTCTTCTCTCTGCTACGAAAAGATGGAAGGGGAAATAGGGATGCAGAAAACACCCTAGCCAATTCGGCCGGGTCCCTCCAGCTGGCTCTTAGTGGCGCCTCAGCAGGCTTGCCTTGGGGAGGGGGATGATGGATGTCATGGGGGGAGGGGGATGTTGGAAAATGCCTCACTGCCGACTCGAGACGAGACGAGACCAGCCCAGGCCCTGACTTCCCCCCACGCAGGACCAGACTGGTAAAATGACGCTCTGGTCTGCCATTTTCAATGCAGCTAGAGGAGCGGGATTTGTGTTTTGTTTAATTTCACCGATCGAGCTCTACCGCCTGCCTGCCTTGATCCTGAGTCGTTGGCCCAGCTGCGAATTGGACATGACACTGGCTGGCGAATGAGGTACCCTTGTTACTGGCCCCGTACTTTTACTTGTCTATTTCTGATCTCTCCGGATCGACCCTCTTTTCATTTATCCCATAGGAGCCCTTATTGTAATAATATTCCCTGCACATCTTCCTCTGAGCTAGGGAATAGGGAACTGTAATAATGGCTTTGTAAGTCGTGTAATACTCTCCGCCTGGCAGGTAGACCGTCATACCCGAACAGTACTAGGCACAGCGTCGACACACGGTTGGAGCTAGCATTGTCCTAATATATACCTAGGTACTTGCGAACTGCACAATGGAAACGGGCCTTCTTGCCTGCTCCGGAGGCTCTGAGGGTCCTACTCTTTGGGCACGCACCTGATCTGAGTTGGTCCCAAAGGGGCATCTGCCATTTCTTGAGTGACGTAATTCGGCCCTCTGAGTAAGAAGCATGGAAGCCTCCTTGATTGGCTGTGTTTTTGGGCTTGGTACCGGTACTTGCTACTCTCTACTCTCCCGCTATAAGCGCTTGCCTAGACTCGCTGTCAGCAGGCCCTGACCTGAACCCGTGCTATGGATCAGTTCAACTGTAATCAGCTCACCCTATAGCACATCACCAAACACTCCCATCACGCTCATCTTGCCACACAATGCGCCGTCAACCTCTGGTGATTGTCATTAGGAACATTTGTCATTGATCTGTCGTAAGACTTACACACGTGAATACCCGTCATTCACGCTACCAGTTTCTCTTGGCTTCACCACGCTGACCTGTCAACAATAAGGTTCCAAACACGTTCTGCCAAGGCACGAGCATGTCATAAGTCGCCACTTCGGGCCTTATCCCATGTTCCGCACAATCCAACAAAGTTATCAAGAAACTCAGATCCCATGAACCGAAAACTCTCTAAGAGATCCGCTGCTATTCCCGGCCGTTCCCGATAGACTACGTGATAGTATTCTCCGATATCATGACCCAAATGACGGCTCAGTAATGCCTGGGGAGTCCCATGTGACGTCGAGGCCGGCCTGGCATCACAAGATTCTGGGCGTTTGTGTGCTGCTTGCCTTCAAACCCCCTTGCAGTTGTAGAACAAGTTTGGAAGCAATTTCTGGCCTGATCGAAGATCCTTGCCAGGCCCATCTTTTTCCTGATGCTACACTCCATCGCTTGCCGCCCGGCCGACATAGGAGCACCAGATATTCGGTAGTCATACAGCGTATTCGCTCTACGGGCTTTGGGAGGTGGCCCTGCTGCACTCGGCGCGGGGCGGGTATTGCATATTTCCATGGTGTCATTGCAGCTTGGGTTGTGCGTGGTGTCAGTCTAGCGGTCCGGCAGCAGGGACATTCCGCGTCCCGTCGGCGAGAGACCAGCTTTCTCTCACTCTCAACGAGAATAAATCAAGTGGCTTTACTCTATTTACTTTTCGTTACCAATCAAGTTTCAGTGAAACGATATTTGCATCGTTGGTATTGGTCATAGTTAGTCAGAACCACTGAGGGCTGAGGGAACCGTGATTATTCCACAGTCAATGTATACAAAACCATCTTTTATATCATGAAATCTATGATTTATAGAGATCAAAAGACTTGGGTTAAAACAAAGACAAGACGCCTTGCCATCGATATAGATTTCCAGTGAAGCAACTCTTTTTGCGTAGTTGTTATTGGTGCTCATCCACTACCACCATCTGGGGACAACCCTACTACCATCTCTATTCACTCTCCTTCCGCATCCTTGACTCGAGATAGGCCGGTGGAAATTGCCAGATTCCAGTATCCTCGCCAAGCTCTATCCCCGGAGACGAACGGGGCCTTTAACCGCCACCTATAGAAAGAAATCTCCCTCAGATACTTGTGTTAAAGAGACTTGCCCACGAAAGGCTTGCGGCTAGAGGGACGCTCTTATAATATATTCACTACAAGCCAGTCTCTAGAGAAGAAGTAAAGTAGGAGTTGAAGAGGGAAAGCTTACCGTGTCTGAGGCGATCAAAGTTCCTCTCTATGCAGATGATTAAAACCGATAGTAACTACGCCTATCCCCACAAAGCAGAAGCCTAGGCCTGCTACTATGTAAGCGAGGGACACGGCGTAGCTAGGAGTTAGCAGTAAAGCAACTAAGTCAGCTGTAGAGGGTGCAGCACTCACAATTGCGGATATTTCAACCTGGGATAGCTTCTGAACTCTTGATTCGAGAATTACCTGGTGGAGGCACTTGTGACTACTGAAGAGCTTGGTAGCTAATACTAATCTTATAATTAGTAGAACATACGCTCTACTGCTAGTCCCTGCAGTAAACTCTGAACATCTTGTCTGTAAACTGGGATTTAGATAAGGTTGGGGCTACTGTAGGAGTTAATAGGTTAAATCGAAGTATTCTCGAGAAAGGGGCAATATAATAATACGAAGGGATATACCTAGAATAAGTCCATAGGTCTTGTCGATAGTGTTGAAATAAGCAGCAAATGTATTTATATTATCCTTATAGTTCTTCTTTATCTTGTCTATCTGGTCGGCGGTTTATCCTTGGCTCGCTGAAGCCTATAATATCTATTAAGATTCTATATTGTCACCAGTCAATGCTCGTTAAGTTATGCAAACCACGCTATATATATATCTCACAACGAGCAATAACTCCCTGATAGTGTCCGACACTTTATCAAAAGTTTCTACGAGTTTCATATGGAAGCAACTGAAAAAAATTGGAAGACGTCGATATTGCTAGCAAGGATATCAACCCCAAATACAAGGTTTCTATAGCGGACTGCTAGCTTTGGCATTGTATTAGGGCGGCGAGCGGTGACTTGCATAAGGGAAACATATGGGTTATCTCTTGTGGAAATCTTGGATGCTATTTGATCAGTTTCGTCGGATCCCCAAACTAAGATCGCCTTTGACAATGGCGCAAGCCAGGATGTCCGGAGGTCTCTCGAGTGAGGCTCGATTCCTCGATAGACTAGATTAGTAAGTTCGCCAAATTGATTTCTATCGCATGAGTCTCCGTTAAGCATGGCATTGCATAGATTCTTGATACCATCATTGAGCATGACGTTTTCCAGACAATAAAATCAAATCGTTGACGCCGAATCTGGGAATATATGAGCAAGCCGAATGAATACCTTTTTAAGTTGTCCACGAGAAACATTGACGGTATTTCTTACCTTGACGATAGTCAAGTTCTCCTCTACGCTCGCCTCATAGCTGCCCAAAGTAACTACATCACGCAATACCGTGAGACAAGACTGTATGCGAGCTTGAAAATCATTATCGGTCTGGATCTTGGGTTCCCGAATCTTGAAATCCTAAATGCTTGCTTCTGGGCTTTTCGCAAAATTTATTTTTGCTATGCAATTACAAGACAAAGCGAAAAGCGTGGGATAATAAATTGAGGGATTAATAAAATTCTCAGCTGCTCTAATTTGCAGGCTTGACATGGCAGAGGTTTACAGTTGGTTTCAGACAGGTTTAATTCGGACTTTATCTGGACCCCTGGTTCATGTTTCTTGCCATATAGACAGAATGAAACTTCTTCTCACTCCATGGCCATCCAATCTTTATCTAGGCGGTACTTTTTGGTTAGATTGGGGGAAATGGTATTCAACGCCGCACTAGCTCAATAATTATTTCTGGGTTTGCTCATTTCCCTGCCAAAGTTCGTTCTATCATCACTATGCTCTAACTTGAGCACTCCGTCCTAGGTAACGGAGATTGAAGCGATTCTGGGTGCGACATGAACACCTCCGAGGCGGCCGTTGTCCAGTTTAAGTAAGACTCACCATTTTGTCGAAAGCGAGGAGTTGTCACAAGCCGCTGCAAGGGTGCGAATGCAGGTCTTTGGCGACCATCCCTTGGCGACCATCTCAAACCTGTTGGCTCTCTTTTCTATTTCCTTCGATGCTGTAGGACATCGATATGCTACAGACCTGTAATCCACACAAGAAGCACTGATACTCAACTTCTCGCTTCTCTTCTCTTCAATACCGAGACAACATTTGCATCAAAATCTTCCTCAGGCATACGCCCAAGGATATCCTGGCCAAAGTTAAATAAAGCTAAGATCTACTCTACAGAGAGATTTTTGAGCTGTATTAGCTATTGACTTTATTCAAGGTTTTTAAACCACTTGATCTGATCAGGTTTATCGGCCTGATCAGTCTGATTAAGCTGCTAGATCAGAACTACTTCTACCCAAACAGTATATTTTAGATTGTTTATATTTATCCTTGGCTTAATCTGATAAGCCTAGGTAACCTTCTGGCCTTTAAGAGAAGATAATAGGATACTATTATCTTATTTAGTTACCTTAAGCTTGGTTAAAGTACTTGGGTTAGATAGAATAAAATAAATAAAGGAAGCTAGGGAAAGAGTATAGCTTAAATAATTTTTTATAAAGTAGATTATCCTAATAGTAAGTAAGTTCTTAGGATAAATATTTATAGACTTTTATATAACTATAGTTTTATTAGTATACTAAATACCTCTAACTAGTAGTTACAGCCTGGAAGCCTGTTATAGAGCGGTCTGCTTAGTTATAACTACTCTGGAACTAGCTTTATAACCGGCCTAACTCTATAGCTAGAATAGTAACTTAATTAATAATCTTTATACCTATCTATCTATAAGTATATACTTTAGAAAAGCTTTCTAATACTAATTAGTAGTTATATAATAGCTATAGATTAGTAAAAAAAAAAAGATAGAATTTCCTAAATAGCTAGTTAAGAGTACTCTTAAGATTAGCTATTAGTTCTATACTATAGAACTATATATAATATATAATATAATAATACTATTATCTTTTATATACTTTAAATAGTTACTTTAGAGTTTACTTATTCCTCTAATAATACTATTAATATTAGAAATACCTCTAAAGAGTATCTTATTATATATATCTCCCTATTAATATAGATAGGAATAGTTAATAAAACTACTTTCTTCCTTAATTACTAAACCTTAAGAGTTTATCTTTATAGAATACTTTCTCTTTTCTAATTTCAGGGAGAGATAAGAAATCCCTTATATCTTTTCCTTACTACTACTCTAACCCCTCTTCTATTAGAATCCTCTTAAATAGAGAACCTTATCCTTTAGATAAAAATAGAACTCTATATACCCCTATTATAAAATCCCCTATATACTCTAGACCTTATATCCTAAGTAAATATAATAGTATTACTAATATAAACCCTATTTATAATATCTCCCTTTAAATATAATAAAGTAGAAGAGGTTTTTAATATAATTAAGCTGATAAAAGTCTATATAAATAGTATTAACTAGATAAGCTATTTAATCTTAGTAGTTTAGATTATTATTATTATACTTACTAATATATATATAGTATACTATATATACTACTATAAATATACTGAGCTATATAGTAGTAACTTATTAGATAAGTTTATATATAACTTTAGAGGCTAATTACTAGAAAAGTTTATACTTCTAAATCCTAATATTACTAAGGAGCTAAAATATATACTATATTATAGTAGTATATATACTGAACCCCTGAATAATATATCTAAAGTAGCTCTTAATAATATATAAGAACTAAAAGATCTATTAGAATAACTAAGAAATATATAGTTCCTCTTAAATACTTTTAATCTAGACTTCTAGATATTCTAATTATAAAAGTATAATAGTTAGATAATTTATACTAAACAGGGGTCTAGGGTAAGTTAGGGTTAAACTAATTAGATATTATTCTGAGTAGTATAATTAGATTATTATAAGCTATATAATATAAGTTACTATTAATATATAAGTATTATAAAGCTAGTAATAATAGATATATAGATAATTATATTAATAACTATCTAAAAGAGTATTTCTATCTAGTAAAATAAATATATATATATACTAGGGGCTTATAATAGCTTACTAGTAATCCAGAGTAAGTTTAGTATAAGGATTATTTAGGCTTACTAATAATCCAGAGTAATCTATTTCTTATTAGTAGAAAAAATAGAGTATACTATATAATATAGTAAGTATATACTTTATTTATAATATATTACTCCCTCCCTATTAGTTTTATTCTTAAGACTAGTTTTTATAGCTAATAGCTAGTATATAATTTCTTTATTTTTTAATTATTCTATATATTACTAACTATATTATAATCTTTATCTAAGAAGTTATAATAGTATAAGTATTTTATATCTCTAATTAAAGAGATAGATATTAAAACTATATCTTATTCAAATTATTTTAAGTATAAGAAGGTATATTATATAATTAAAGCTTCCTCCTACTATAGTAAGTATATAAAGCTAGATTAATCTTATAATAGTATTAAGGTAGTATTATAGTATATATAATTTTTATTTCTTATTTTTCTAGTTCCTACTGATTTTTTATATATAGTAAAATATTTAGTTATTAAAGAGTAGTATTTAAAGAATAAATTAGCTTTATCTAAGCTAGCTCTCTAGGAGGCTTTAGTAAAGGTATCTTATCTTTATTACTAGTATTAGATAGCTTAGGAGAAATCCTAGTATTTATTTTATTATAGGGTATATAATTTAGATAAATAGGATAGTATTTATACTCAGGAGGAGGTAATCTTAGAGGAGTAGTAGGCTGTTAGTATAGTATAGTCCCTTAGTACTATAGGGATTATTAATTAGACTTTAATTCTTCCTGATTTTTCTAATTCTTTTTTCTTTCCTAATATTACTAGTAGAACTACTAAATTAAATATTAGTACTTCTTTAGATACTTAACTAGTTCCTATATATTATTATTTTTATTATAATCTTTCTATTTTATTAAATAAAATATTTATCTATTTCTAATTTCTTTCTTTAGAATCTTCTCTAGCTTATATTTTTCTTTATAGATCTTAATTAGATAATCTTAATCTAGAGTATTTTCTAATACTTTTTTAAGTAATAAAATATAAAAAACTAGATAGATATATATTATATCTAGTAGTAAAAGTTTATAATTAGTATCTGATTTCTTTTTTAAAATTTTAAATAGTTTAAGTTTTTTATAGTCTAATTTATTATTTAGTCTTATTATTATAATATTTTTTTAGAGTAAGTAGATCTTATCTCCCTCCTTTAAGATTAGTTCCTTTAATCTTATTTTATTATAGTATTTTTTTATTCTTTTCTAGAGAAATTCTAGTTCTATTTTTATCTTAGTATATAATAAGTATAGTATTTCTTTTATAAGTATAGTAGCTAGTATATTTAGTCTATTAAGTTCTAATTAATTCTAGAATTTAGATTTATATCTATAGTTTATATATATTAGTAATAATTAGATTAATTCTTATATTAAGCTATTATATATAATCTATACTATTAGTAATAGTTATACCTAGTTATTCTATTTATAATTAATATATACTTATAGATATTATTCTAGAGTTTAGTTTAAATATTTTATTTAACTATTACTTTATAGATAGTAAGCTATTAAAAGCTTATATTTTATATCTATTTATACTATAAATAATTATTAAAACTTAGAGATAAATATTATTCCTCTATCTAATATTATCTTATTAGGTAATCTATAGTAACTAACTATATATTATAGAAACTAATATATAAGATTTTCTATAGAGCTTACTTCCTTATATAGAATAAAGTATTTATATTTTATAAGTTTATTAATAACTATTAGAATACTATTATATTTTACTCTAGTTATTAGTTCTTTAGATTTAAATAGTTTAATAATATAATTAAAGGATATTAATTACTATAGTTATTCTAATACTAAGACTAGTTTAAGTTCTCTATATAGTTTATATTATATAGATTTAATTTATATATATATATTATATTCTAAAACTATAATTTATACTTCTTTTTATAGATCTAAGTAATTATAATATTATTTAATTCTATTAAATATTTTCTTAACTCTTTAGTATTCTAAAAGTAGATATTTATAGATTTCTTTAATAAGTACTATCTTTACTTCCTATTATAATTTTTCTAAGCTAGGAATAGTATCTATCTAGACCTTAGTATATATTATTTCCTTAAGTATAGCTCCTAAGGCTTTCTATACTAAGTATTCTTTATTATTTATAATAAGTAACTATCTATTTATTTTAAGTATAGTTTATTTATATTCTAATTTATAGCTAAGGGTATTAGTCCTTCTGTTTTCTAATCCTTTTTAATATATTATTTTATAATTAAATTAGAATAAGTATTTAGTATAATAGATTTATTTTCTATTAAGCTGCTAGATTATAATAAAATATTAGATATTCTTATAATCTATATATATCTTAACCTTATATATTATTCCTAAGTAATAATACTTAAATTCCTTAAATATATATATAATAGTTATAAATTCCTTATTATAGATAGGGTAATTAAGTTCTATATTATATAGTTTCTTTAAGAAGAATACTATAGGGTATAATACTCTATTATTATCCCTTTAGCTAATTTATATACTAATTATAAAATCTGAAGTATTAGTTTTAAGTTCTACTTTCTTTATAGGGTTAAATATCTATAGTATAAGTTCTAAAAGTATTTAGTTCTTAATTTTATTAAATACTTTCTACTATTTATTTTTCTATTAGAATTCTATTCTCTTTTTTATAGTATTATATAAGGATATAGTAATTCTTCTATAGTTCTTAATAAATTATTAGTAGTAGTTAGTAAAACTAAGGAAAGCTTATACTTTCTTAATAGTTTTTAGTTATTTCTAATCCTTAACTATAGTAATTTTATTTTATTCTATTTATATTTTATTTAGTTAAATAGTATATCTTAAGAAGTTAACTTTTTATATATAAAAATAGTTTTTCTCTAGTTCTACTAGAAGTTTTATATCCTCTAGTTTCTTTAAGACTTTATATATATATTCCTTATATATTTCTAGATTATTTAAGAAGATTAAAATATTATTAAGATAAATAATTATAAAAATATTAAAATACTTCTAGAGTACTTAATTAATTATTTATTAGAATATTATAAATATATTTATTAATTTAAAAAGTATTATAAAATACTTATAGAGACTGAACTTTATTCTAAATACTGTTTTCTATTTATCTTCTTCTTTAATTTATATTAAATTATAAGCTCTCTTAAGATCTAATATAGTAAACTACTATTTTCTCTATAGCTAGTCTCTGAGTTCTATAATTAGTAGTAAAGGTATTCTATCTTTATATATAATCTTATTTAGTTATTAGTAATTAATAACTAAATAGAGTTTATTATTTTTCTTTAGTATAAATATTATAGGGTATCCTATAGATAAAGTTAATAATTATATATAGCTTTTTACTAATATATTATTAATATATTTACAGAGTATTTATAACTAAGATTCTATAAGGTTATAGAGTTTATAAAAGGCTAGTTCTTCTTTATTAATAATAAAGATTTTATAATCCTATTAGCTATATTCTAATAGACTAGTTTTAAGGGTTTCCTTAAATAATTTATTATAAACTTAGTATTCCTCTAGGATATTTTTTAGCTATTCTTCTTCTTTTAAATACTTTATCTATATATATTTATACTAGATATTCTTTTCTTTATTCTATTATATTTTTTATTAGTTACTTATTCAGCTCTATTTCTAGATTCTAATATTAAATAGCTCTAGAGGTAGTTTTTCTATTTCCTTTTATTATTAACTATACTTAACTTTATATTCTTATTATTATTCTCTTATTAGTTATTCCTAATTAATTAGTACTAAATCTATATCTAAGAGCTATTCTTATTTCTATATCTAATCTAAGATTTATATTATTTATCTTAGTTCTTATTATAATAAGTTTCTTATAATTCTAGGTTATAGTACTATTAAGGCTATAACTACTATATCTACTTATTATTATAAATTATTATTATTTTTTATAGTAGTACTTTTAGATATTAAAAAATAGATATATTTTTCTAGTATTTAATAAAATTTTAATTTTTATTAATTCTGATTTAAATACTTAAAAGAGTACTATTACTCTATATAGCTAGTATATTAATTAATTAGTAGGTTTATATCTTATAGCTATAGTAGCTTTAATATAATATTATAGCCTTCTAGTAATACTAAGTTATATATAATATTAAATTTCTTTCCTTAGATTTTAATTATAAGATAATTAGTTTCTAAATTAATAATCCTATTATTATACTTAAATTTTAAACCTTCTATATTAACTACTATATAGGTTTTTTTTTTCTTTCTCTATAGTAAATAGAATTAGTTAATTACTACTAATAAGATATAATTTTCCTATATTCTATAGTTAATAAATACTATAAGCTAGTTCCTCTTAATTTCTATTTCTATAAGGATATATATAGAGCTTCCAGCTTCTATTACTCTTAGGGTTCTCTAATCTATTATTAATATTATACTATACTATAGCCCTATTATAGATAGTTTAAATTATTTTTTATCTAGTTAACTTATTCCTTAAGTATACTATACTTATTATTATATTTTAATATCTATTTCAGGAGTTCTTTTAGTATTTTAGATATATCTATATATCCTAGGATATAGTATTAGAACTTTCTTAGCTATTTATTATACTTATTTTATTCCTTAGAAGATATAGTTCTTTTATAAGAGTAGTCTATAGCTTATTCTTATTTATTTATAGAGATAATTATTAGTTCCTTATTAGACTCTTTATCTTCTATTAATAATACTATTATAGCTTATTCTTAATACTAGTATTCTATTTCTTTCTAAGCTTAGTATTACTTAAGTATTTACTTAGTAAAGTTCTTATTATTATCTCTATTCCTTACTAGATTAAATACTAGTTATTTAGTATATAGATAATTAGGATACTACTAATTATAATATTACTTAATATACTCTCTATAGTTATAAGCAGCTTAATCTTCTTAGGTTTTTTATTTATATTATAGTTTAATTTTTTTATTCTTATAGATTTTATACTATTATTTATTATATATATTAGCTAGAATAATATTAGCTTTATAATTCTTAGAATATTTTTCTAAGTTCTATTTAAAGATAGAGTATTAGTTAATATTAGATAGCTTATTAGTAAAATATAATATTTCCTTATTAGTATATCTAAATAGTATATTTTTATATAGCTATAGGAAGGTATTATTTCTAACCTTCTATTACTAATAGATAGTATAGAAAATATTATAATATATTAACTATAATTCTTTATAATATTTAATTCTTAAGGTATTCTTCTAGCTCCTAGGTAATTTATATAGGCTATTAGGGTATTAGATAGTATTTATAGTTCTTTACCTATAGATTATAAGTACTTTTACTATAGTTAGATCCTGCTTTTTAATCTTTTATTAGTAGTAGGTATAGATTTCCTTATATTCTCCTTATATTATATTTTTTACCTATATATATTATTTTTCTTCCTCTAGTATATATTTAATAAACTAATTATTATATCTAAATACTATTTTATATATTATAAGTAGTTTATATTCAGGATCTATTTATCCCTTCTTATACTTTTTCTTAAGGTTTTTAAATATTCTCTTAATTTATTTTTAGTTTTCTATTACTATTTTATTATTCTAATCCTTTAAGTTTTCTAGTATTTTATAGAAGAGTAGTATATATATTTTAGAAAATTTAGAAATCTTAATATTATTTAGAGTTTCTTTCTAAGTAATCTTTTTAATTATTCTAAGAGTTTTAGTTTTAGTTTTTCTAATTACTTCTAACTATTTCTTTCTCTTTTTAGTAGGTTTCTAGTTTTTCTACTTTTTAGGTTTTAGATATTAAGGTAAAATATATCTAATTTTATTATAGTTATAGTATTTATATTTCTTTATAGCTTCTAGCTTTATAGAACTTATATATATTCTAGAGACTATAGTTTATTATTATAGTTTACTAGTATTAGTATAATAGTTTATTTATTATTTATATATTTACTACTAGTATTACTAGTTATTAATTCTTATAGCTATAGTTATATAATTATAAATACTTACTAGTCTATCTTTCTTATAGAGTTCTTTCTAGACTTCTTTCTTAAGTTAGTTAAAATAATAAGATATTATATATTTATAATCCTAACTAGTTTTAGCTAAAAACTAAAGGTATTTAGTACTAAAAACTAATATTAATCTGGTCTGAATAAATAGATTAATTTTATACTCTATCTTATACTTCTTATCTTATATTCTAAAGATTTAGTAAAAAACTTCTATAAAATAATTAAAGTTTATTATAATACTTATAGTTTATTAGCTTTTATATCTATTAAGATATTCCCTTATAATAGGTTTAAACTAGTTAAGAGTACTCCCCTTAAGTTATAAGTAGATATATATAATTTACCTCTTATTAGTATTAAAGATAATAGGGAAATAGTTAAAGTATATTTATAGTTAAGTTATAAATCCCTAAAGTTTAGCTTATATTCTATTAAATATCTTAGATACTAGTAGCTTAAGCAGTATCCCTAGCTCTTACCTATTAGTTATAGCCTAGGCTTAAGCTTATAGATTAGTATTCTAAGTAGCTTACTATCCTATTAAGTTAGTTATAATTACTATCTCCTACTATATAGTTATAAGATATTCCTAAAGTTAGAGGACTTACTTCCTAAGGAGTTTAACTTTAATATTATTATTACTACTACTACTACTATTACTATTATCCTTATCTATTATATTATTATATAGAACAGATAGATTATTAATAGCAGTAGGAGTATAATACTACTAAACTTATAGAACTATAGTAGCTATAATATCTTCTTTATTATTATATAGTAATTAAGATAAGATAATTAGCTAAATAAGAGTTATTAATATATAATAGTTAAATAACTTATATTAAACAGAGGTCTAGGGTAAATTAAGATTAAACTAATTAGATATTATTCTAAGTAATATAATTAGATTATTATAAACTATATAATATAAGTTACTATTAATATATAAGTATTATAAAGCTAGTAATAATAGATATATAGATAATTATATTAATAACTATTTAAAAAAGTATTTCTATCTAGTAAAATAAATATATATATATACTAGAGGCTTATAATAGCTTATTAGTAATCTAGAGTAAGTTTAGTATAAGGATTATTCAGGCTTATTAATAATCCGGAATAATCTATTCCTTATTAGTAGAAAAGATAGGGTATACTATATAATATAGTAGGTATATACTTTATTTATAATAAAAAGTAATATAGAAAGTTATAAGAATACAGACTACTAATACTATAACTATTCTAATAAAGGAGTATAACTTATATAATTAAAGTTAATAAGATAGAAATACTCTAACTAAGTATAGATATAATCTTATAAGTATCTCTATCTCCTTAAAATATAGTTCTAAACCTATAGCCTAGGGATTATATATTTATCTTATATAATCTATACTATAATCTCCTACTAGATAATAACCTTAGAATAGATATTATATCTATATAAGAATTTATAGCTTTCTAGAAGCTCTATAACCTAAAAGAGTACTTATTTAGAGGAGAACTATATAATATACTTAATATAAAGATCAGGATAATACTAAATATATATAAATCCTATAATATATAGTCTAGTAGATTTAAAACTATTCTTTTCTAAATCCTTAAAGAGAATATATAGAACTTCTAGTTTTAATATATTAAAGAAGAATATATATTTAGAGAAGTATATCTTAAGCTAAAGTAATATTTTAATAATACTATTAATAAGTAGTAGTATTATTATAACTAGACCTAGACTAATATTATTTTAATATAAGCAGATAAAGAGAATAGAGATCTTATAGTATACTAAATACTATAGAAAGTCTTTATAACTCTTATAAGGGTATAAAAGGTACTTAGAGATAACTATAAAAGGGATAATAATCTTAAAGATACTATAGTAAGAGTATATAAAAGCTTAAAGGAGTTAGAAATAGTACTCTAAAGAGAGTATATAAATACTAAAGCCTTTATATAAGGTCTTATATTAGCTTTAGAGATAAGCTTATTAAGATAGCTAGAATAAAGCTTAATAATCCTAAGAGCCTAGAATATAATAAGAGATATATACTTTATTAACTAGGAATATAAATATACTTAGAAACTACTAAATAGAATATAATAATAGTTTTATTACTCTCTAAATATAAGAGAAAGACTATTTAATAGAGGTTTTACTAGCTAAAACTAAAGACTATAATATAATAGCTAGAGAAAATACTATTTTATTTATAATAAGTCTGAATATTAGTTAAAGAACTACCTATAGTAAAGATATAAAGTATACTATTAATTTATAACTAAGTTCCTTAAAGTAGAAAAGAGAGTAGAAGAAAGTAATATACTAAAAGAATTTAAATAATAGGTTTAGGATCTAAAAGAGATTAAGAACTAGTCTAAAATAGCAGACTATAGAGATCCTAATAACTATAATAATCCAGATAAGAAAGACTAGTATATAAATAATAATAAATAATAACTAATATAATACTTACTTAATAAGATATTTTAATACTTACTCTCTAGAGAGAAGATCTAAAGAGAACTATAAAACCTATTATACTTTATTATTAAAGAAAGATATATAATATAGTTCTAAGGGATTATACTAGATATAGATACTTTATTAATCTTAACTATAGATAAACTATAGTTTAAAGTATTTTAATAAATTAACTTATTAATTAAACTAAATACTATAATTAATATAAAAAGTATTAAGTTTAGAAAAGGATTTATAGAATTACTAGGTATAATAGAGCTATATACTCTATTTAGATCTATTATATTTTATATAATAAACTTAGAGATCTCTTTTCTAATATATCTTTATAATATAAACTATCTGAATATTAAGTTTAGGAATATAATTAATAAGGTAGTTAGAACTATAGATAGTCTCTTTATTCTAACTATAAGGAAATAGAGCTATATATAGTTCTTTTCTAAATATATATTAATAGCTAATATAATCTATTTAATAGAACTAGAGTTAAAATAACTCTATTACTACTTTAGTTATCTATTAGTAGAAAGACTATACTAACTCTTAGAAAGAGTAGGCTATAAAGATATAAATAGAGAGATAATAAAAAAGATTAAATACTTCTACTACTAATATTAAGTTTATAATCTAATCCTAAAATACTTTAAATTTAAATTATAAAATAATCTTAATTTTAATTATAAGATTATAGTTAATATTATATACTTACTAAATTAAGAGCTTATTTTATATATAGTATATATAGTAACTATATTTTAAAATATAATCTTCTTTAAGAATATCTTAGTAGATACTATATAGAAAGTATTAAAGAGAATCTAACTAGATATCTATCTTAGACTACTAGACTATATTATATATAATATAGGAACTTAATTTACTAGTAATTAATTTTATATAAATACTAGAATTATAGGTTCTAAATATAAATAAATTCTAATTAAGATCTATTAGTTAATTAGTAAGATTAAAAGATATTATAAACTACTATAATATATATTTAATATTCTATATAAGAAACTTAAAAGGATAATATTAAAGGAAGTTATATTATAAGCAGTAGTAAAAGTAGTTAATAATATAGTAGAGCCTAATAGCTTTATATTAATATTACTTATATTTAGAGTATATTTAAAAGTTACTATTTTCTCTTCTCCTTTATAATTTATAATTTAAAGAGTATAAGTAGTTAACCTTATAATAAAAGTATTAAGAGAACTATATACTAAAGAGAGAACTATACTTATATTAGCTATATATAATAATCTAAATATAATAGAACTCCTTAAACTCTTACTCCTAAGTAAGGTTATAGTATAGAGAGAGAATAAGAAGTAGTTCAGACTATATAGACTATTATTAAATAACTCTTATAATATTATAATTAAAATATATAATAGACTAAAGATCTTTTAGTCTATATATATAAAGCTATATTATAGGGATAAATAGATAGAAAACCTAGCTTAAAATAGTATTAACCTAATTAAATACCTAAAAGACCCCTTACTACTTATAATAAATAAGCTACTATAGAGAAAGAGATAACTAAAAGGCTTAAAGAATAAATTAAAAGTATATATATAATATATAGTATAACTAATTAGACTATATACTAGCTATATAATATATAAAGAGTAAGAAGCTCTTAAGCTAGCTAGGAAACTATAAAGAGAAGGAGTTATTATAACTCTAGATACTCCTTTTAAGATCTCTATAAAAGTAGAAATTAAATAACTTATTAAGACTAAAGTCTTTAAGTTTATATACTTTAGCTAAGAGGTTCAGAGTAGCTAGCTATTTAAAATATATATTATTAATAAAATAAAGAGCTAGAATATAAAACTATATAAGAAGAGCTATTTAGTTATATAAGGCTATAATAACTCAGGTAAAGAGATAGTTCTTATATAATTACTAACTATTTAATACTATAGCTAATATCTTATCCTTATATTAGTACTATCCTTAATATAGATAGAAGATTATATCCTAACTAGAAGAGATATTATATAGGCCTACTTATAGTCTGAGATAGATTTATAATATATAATATATATAAAACTATCTGAATTACTTAAATAAAGCTATCTAAAGGGAATAGTTATAAGAATTATAAAGCTGCTATATAGAATAGCTAAATTAGATATATATTAGTATACTATATACTATAAGTACTTTATAATATATATAAAGATAATAACCTCTAGTTATAATTTATATCTTCTAATTATAGGAAGTAATATATTTAGCTTTAGACTTATTAGGATATAAATAGATAATATACTTAGATTATTTAATAAGGTACTTACTATAGAGGAAGAATACTAATTAGTAAAGGTTAAGTTTAAAATAAAAGCTAGAATCTAATTTATAGAGAGAACTAATCTAGAGTTTAATAGTAGAAGAATATTCCTTTATAGTATAACTATTAAGTTTATATAGAAAGATTAAACTAATATATTATAAATAGCTATAAGAGATCTAAATATAGAGAGCTATAAGTTCTAAAGAGTATAAAATATATAGATTATAAGTATAGTATAACTAGAGGCTTTATATAATCTATTTATAGTAGTATAAACCTAATAGAACCTATTAGAAAAGAATATTAATAAGTTAAATAAGAGATTTATATAGTAAATAGAATATTATAACTATAGCTTTAACTTTATACTATTTAATCTATATAACTTAAAGCTATATATCTTTATAGATAGTTTATTTATAAATAACTAGGATATAAACTTATAGATCAGATTTATTATTATACTTAGTATAAAGATTAAAATAGAAGGCTAGGAATCTATATTTAAACTAATTAGGAATATCCTATACTAATCCTCTATAAAGTATAAATATATTATATAAAACAGCTTTATATTAGAAGTCTATAGTATAGTAGCTAGCTTTAATATTAGTATTATAATTATAAATATACTCTGGATAATTACTTTAAAACTATTACTATTAGAAATACCCCTTATAATCTATATAGATTTACTCTTACTATATAAATATCTTATTAAGCTAGAGATAATAGTAGAAAAAAAGCTTATAATTAATATAATAGTTTTATATTAATTATATAAATATTATAAAATTATAGAAATAAGATAGATCTATAGAGATAATAATCCTATTAATATATTAATAAAAGTTAAACCTAATTTAGTATTCTTAAAACTTATAGAATTAAATAAATTAAGGATTAGGATATAAGGGGATATTAAAAAACTATTTAAAATAGATAAAGCCTAATAAACTAGATAGAGAAATTAAACTAATATAATAACTGCTTAGGAATATAATTTTAAATATATTATAAATAAATAGAATATATAAGGGGGGGGCCCCTAACTAGAGTAATTCTATTCCCTATCTATATATCTATCTAAACTATCTATTTTTTTTTTTAGATTTTTTATTTTTATATTTTTTTATATTTTTCTAAGATTATTAGTATAAACTAGATTTATATAAAGAGATTAGACTTATTACTACTTATAGGAGCTAAAGAGAATAAAGAGGAATTACTCTTATTTCTCTTAGTACTTATAGAATAAGATAATTTTAGCTTATAAGCCTTAGTTTTAGGAGCTAAGATAAAGTACTACTTAAGAATCTATTTAATAGAGTCTAAGATAATAGGCTTATTATTCTCTTTATACTTAATAATAATTAAACTATTAAAACTACTATTATAAGTAAGATTATAAACTAACTTCTATATTATACTTATATAATTAACTCTTAGATAGACTATAGTATACTTAGCTATTTTAAGTTTTCTTAGTATAATTAGAAGTTTAGAAAGAGCTTTCTAAATAGTAATTAGATTCTAAGCTAAAAGTATTAATATAAGGGGTATAGTAATATAGATATTACTACTTTTATTATAATAAATATACTATTCCTTATTTCTATTATAATTATAGTAGTAGCTATTACTTTTCCCTAAGATAAATAATTTAATATATATAGTATATTTATTAGTATACTTACTAGTAAGAATAGTTAGCTTAGGAAATAAGAAATAAATAGATTACTAATACTTATATCTAGTTAGAGTATACTTTCTCTATATAAGTTTTCTTTCTTTTAGCTTTAACTAACTCTTTTCTTATACTTATAAGTATATCTATATACTATTTAGCAGTAGTAGATAGATAAATAACTACTTTAAAATCTATTAGATAAATATATCTAATAGAGATATAAAGTTAAACTTACTCTTATTAATAGTTTTATTAACTAGAGATAAGGGAGTATAAGGGGGAGTAGATATAGCTAACTATTTTTTCTAAAATAAGATTAACTATAAAACCTTATCTTAAAGTATATAAATCTCTATATATAGTATAATTAGAAAAAGTAATAATAACTATTCTATATATAGTTAGCTATAAAACTATATTTCAGAATAGTAAGAATTATTATAGGGATATATATATAATAGAATATAGCTATATAGAAGAAAGAAAAAAGAGGAATATTTAGTATTTTAAAATAGGAATTATTATAGATAGAGTATATACCTATAATTACTTATTATTAGAATAACTAATTAAATTATAATAATAAGGTAATTTAATAATAAAGTATATATATTAGTATAATAAGCTTATACTATAATATATATATATATAATTAAATAGTATAATACTTAAGAAATATCTTTTTAATAAAAATATAAGGAATTAGAATTATATATATTTATTTCCTATATTTATAGAGATTATAAAAGGATTTATAATAGAAGAAGCTATCTATATAGAATAAGAAAATAAAAGACTATCTGTATTAGTATACTAAATACCTCTAACTAGCAGTTATAGCCTGGAAGCCTGTTATAGAGCGATCTGCTTAGTTATAACTGCTCTGGAACTAGCTTTATAACCAGCCTAACTCTATAGCTAGGATAGTAACTTAATTAATAACCTTTATATCTATCTATCTATAAGCGTATACTTTGGAAAAGCCTTCTAATAAGTTTTTTATTTATATGTCTGGCTGTGTAAATAGCTCCTATTGTTAGAGTTTTTGAGGTATTAATACCTATGCCCAGGCTGAAAGTGTGATATTTAACTTTATCTTATAGTGTTGAAGGTTCGGGTATAGACCGCTAATTGTGTTCTTAAAAAATATATATCAGATCACGTATTGCCTGATCTTAGGATATACCTTTGTTTATAGCGAAACTAACAGAAAAAAAACTATAGTTTTAGATTAATAAAGCTTTTTTTTTTCTAAATTTTTATATTTATTATATTAAGATATTGGGTCTGATATCTTCTATTGTTGTTTAACCCCATACTCGAATTCTCTTCCACACTGATCCTCAAATTGAAGGCTCCCATAGAGTAAAGCCATGCTAGTGAAAAGGAAATTGGTGGATGAACTTTCGAATAAGGCCGATTAACCTTGGCCTGTAAGCATACCAAACAGTCTTAGCACTTGGCATCTAGTTGATAACATTCTCTTCATAGAGTGACTCTGGACCATTTGGTATCAAAAAGCCCATGGGTCCTCCCGGCGGCTGGTTTTGGTCACTGTTTATTCATTGTGTTGAGATGTCGGGGCTGGCATCTTCCATTGACTCGAACTCTCTTCCGTTCTGGTCACTGTTACCATAGGTGGGCTATCCGGTTGCACCAGACGGGCTCTAGCGCTGGTGCAGTCCTTGGACAGGACAGTAGAATTTCACACGATAGCTTAGAGATCATGGTTCATCTCTTGCTGTGCCGCGGTGATTTTTCCAGGACTTTACGCCGCTCGAATTCCGATCTGTGAGTTCGCATCCCTTGGAGAAACTGGGGCTTGGCTTGGGTGACGTATGTCTTAAATCCACTCAACCTGTAATTCTGAAAAAAAAAAAAAAAAAAACCACCTAACTTATTTGTATAAATATACTACTCCCATGCGCGAGGTCGCATTATGAAGAGCTTGTTTCTCAATTTTGTATAGGCAGGGCATTCGAACATTACATGTACCTTAGTGTACGCCGTGTTCGAGCTAATACGTGAGGCTTCCGTGACATGTATTGCAAGGGAACTTGTGTATTGACTTTAATAAAGGTACACTCAGCTTGTGGTAAATGTTACATCTACACTGATTAGCCTTATGCGACCGTACACACCGCGCTGAGTGGTACTGGCAACGGGTGTGTCAGGTGAAGTATTGCTCCGAGCGGAAGTGTCTATGATGAGCTAATTTTGACGGGCTCATCCATGCTGGCCAGAGAGGGTGCACCGTACAAGTTTCGGCATCGCCAACCACCTGCCAAAGGGATATTTGGCGGGGTGTTGCGCATTGCAGCAGCTTCTCTCCCCGGACCACCACAACAAGAGGCAGCGAAGCCGGCTCTCCACGTGACTGCTGGCCTCTTGGTCAGGCCTGCAGCAATCGCCCCGTCATACCGAGGAACAGCCGGGCCAGGTGCGCATGATGGCGGTTGGGTCGGGTCTATACATAGCTATTACATATTACAGTGAGAGAGATACAGATAGGTAGGTAGGCTGTTGTAAAGCCGAGAGATTCCCGATTGATGAGAAGAAGTTGTAGTAAGCTGGGCGCTAGTCGAAATGGAAACTCACGTGACCGCGTCTAAACTCTCGCCTAGCCGCGAAGCAACCGCGAGAGACGCGTTTCGGGGTCTCATCTGCTAGGCCTCAAGCCCGATCATCGGTGGAGAATTATCGCTATCTATAGGCTTTCTTGCATTATTACTAGATGGACTAGATCAATAAGCTGCGTAATCTTTTTTAAGAGTGTACAGCTCAATTAATAGCCAGATTCAGGCTCCAGTCCCCGTTCTTCCTTAGCCACAAGACTGAAATCATGGGTTAAAAAAAAACATCAGACTCAAAAGTATGGGCTGCAAACTACCATCGCGCGCAGGGAGGGCTTGTGGACATTACTTGGGACAGCCTGTTGAGCGCTAGCACTGAGACTGACAATAAATGTTTTGGATATTCCGGGTCTCTTGGTAAGGCAGTTAAAGGGCTCCAGGTGATTTAGTTGTCAGGCTCGTGGGTGGTTGGAAGCCTAACAGCCCAGGCTGTGAGAAACCCCGCACACTGTTAGGTTACTACATATTGTGGCTATAGCTCCTCCGCAGCTAGATTACGGGTACAGCTACGGCTGCGGCTGGAGAAATAGTAGAAAATCAATTATAGCAGTAGACAGGAAGGCTAAGTTCATAGCAATCGGATGGTGCAGCCGCCAGCGGCATACAGCCGAGTCAGCTTCCCAGCGATCGCTCGTGTTGACGAGGGACAGCTAGGTCAGCTTGCACCAATCGCTCACTATCACAAGAGACATGCTGGGCGGCTTCACGGCGATCGCTCATCGTCACAAGAGACACGCTGATCAGCTTCGTAGCTATCGCTTGCCATGAAAAAGGACAGACGAGTCAGCTAGGCGGGCTACGGAGGTAATCCATGCAGGCAGCTGTTTTTCCAACTGGAAAGAAACGCACAAGAGAGAGAGAGGGCAGTTGCGATAGCTGCAGCCAACAGGCTGTTGGTCTTGAAACAATGTCAGACTTCTGAAACGCACTACAGACAGCGATAAAAGCGAACAGGGCTTTGCGGTTGATAGTATGTTTAAATTAAAAACTATCAGATCCCTCGCGGCCTGTTTGACTAGATAGCAGGCTGTTGAGTTATCGAAACAAGGTTAGGTTGAGCTTAACGCTTCTACCTAGGGATAACCTAAACGTCGACGCTCTGGTCTCGAAGTTCAACGCCGCTAGTACATTCCAGGCTCTACCTAGTATCTGCAAGTAAAATCGATCCCTTGCTCAGTAACAGGGAAAGATACAAGCAGGCTCCAGCAACTATCGGAAGATTGATAACAGTTATAGCAACCGCTCATCGCTGTAGCAGACAGAGAGGTCGCGCTCGTAGCAATAGCCCGTCGTGTCAGAGGCCGAGGTTGTTCATAATTACAGCAATCGCTCGCCGCGTCGGAGGACAGACTGGCCGTCGAATCGGAAGGCGGCTGTTCGTTGTGTCGGAAGATAGGTTGTCTAGGGCTGTAGTAGTCGCTTCGCGATCGATCGCTCGCTGTGTCAGAAGACAGGTTGTCCAGGGCTGTAGTAGTCGCTCGATCGCTCGTTGCGTCGGAGGACGGGCTGTTTGTCGTATCGAAAGATAGGCTATCTAGGGCTACGGCAATCGCTCGATCGCTCGCGACGTCGGAGGACAGGGTGTTCAGGGCTATAGTAGTCGCTCATCTTGTCGGAAGACAGACTGTTCACGGCTATAGTAATTACCTGCCACGTCAGAGGATAGGCTGCTCAGGGCTGCAACAATCACTCGATCACTCGCCATGTTGGAGGACGGGCTATTCGTCGTATCGAAAGATAGGCTGTCTAGGGCTACGGCAATCGCTCGATCGCTCGCGACGTCGGAGGCCGAGGCTGTTCACGGCTACAGCAATCGCTCGCTGCGTTGGAAAGGTCGGGTTGTTCAGGGCGGCAGCAGTCGCTTTCGTCGCGTCGGAAGACTGCAGCAATCGCTTGTCGGAATGAGGATATTGGTTGTGGTGATAATCTAAAGAAATATCGTTGTTCTATCAAGTACGTGGGAGTGGGTAGATTTTAGTTGCTGATGCAAGAGCTCGAAGCCAACTAGCGGCGTCGATCTTCCAAGAACAGGTGGGGGAGAGGGGCGATTTCTCGATTGCGCTAATTAATCTAAAATGAACAACGCAAGAACCTCTATCATTCACAGTGATGGATTACTAGTTCTAGATGGACAGCTTCTCATTGTATTGAGGGTTCATGTGTTAAAGTCAGGTGTGTTGCATGCTAGCAAAAAACGGCTGATTGTCCCCTTCAATTAGCTCAGCTGCCGGATGCTCCTGATACGAAATGTATTTGCATTCAGGTGTGCTCGAGTTGCGAAAGGCTGGAAGTCCACAGGGGCAGACCCGCATGTGATCCTTGTTGCTTGGTAAAACGAGGATCTCATATAAGGCATTTTCATGCCGCGGTTTCCAAGTTCACTGCGCCTGGAATCCCAAGAACGATGTTTGCGGCAATTTGTGCTCATGGTTTGTCTCAGAGGTTGTTTCATGGGATACAGGCATCTAAGGCCTGTTGGGGCTTATCCGCATCGCTGTACGCACCATCACACAGGCTACATTAGGGTTATCCAATTGCTTATGGAGAGCGGCCGGAAAGCTAGGTGCGACGCAACAGCCTCAATGGCTATCTGTATTACGAGCCCATGAAAGAGGCTACGAGTAGCTAGGGAGGTTAGTCATCTCGAAAAAAACGCGTCTGTTCAAGCCTCCGAGTGCAGACAGCCCAACTACCTTCCCCTTGATAGCGCGATGAAGGCGGACCCTTGATTCCCCTGCACAATGGCGAGCCTAAGAGCCTAGCCGGCTGAATCAACAAACCGCCTATAGACGCTAATAATGTAAGTTACGACCTTGACTGTATGCTAACTACCTATCACAAGCGGTAACAAGCCCCCCTAGAGCCTGAGTAGCGCTGTGGTAGACGATGAGGGTGACGGTTCTTGCTGCGCAGAAATCCATGTATGCACATGCATGGTTTGGGAATAGCTACAATTGGATTCTTGTTGGGGGTCATCACGCCAGGTCTTGCCATCGCGGGCCTCGTAGGGGGGCAGTCAGGGGCAGTCAGGGGCATTCATGTGTGCGTGCGTTATTGAACCTGACTACGAATGGGGGAATGCATCACCGCCATGCTCCAACCTGGTGTCGAGACCAGAATGATCTGAACAGTTGTGGGCACATTGCTCATTGAGCTCAACGTTGCCCACAAGGCTGATCCCAGGTAGCAACCCATGGAGAGTCCATAGAAGCTCTGCCTCGCTCGCCCAATTCATGTCAATCCGGCCAGCCGTTCTACTGCCCCAGCAGAGTTTCTAACCACAACTGAAATATATTATAGATCCGATATCTGCGATCAGCATCTCGCGCGACAGGGTTGGACTTGGAAAGGATCTCGACTGCTCGGGGCGACGGGTTTGGACGTGGAAAGGATCTCGACTGGTCTGGGAACATGTCGGGTACGTCTAGTCGATGGTCTCTGTCAGTAATGTCTCCTATCATAGGTCTGAACATTTCTGACTTGGTCAGAATTGCCTGACGGCAGCGGGGGGTTGACTCACTGCATTACCAAGAGATCCAGATGAGAATGACGCCTCGCCGGGGCGCGTCGGCTGGTGACAATCAACTCGAGGTTCGTTTGCCGGGCGGCCTCTGATGTCCAGTGCCAGAGCACTGACTCCAAGAGCGGGTAGGTGCAGCATCGAAAAAGGCAGGTCGACGGAGCCCAACTACTGGGAAGGCATTATCTGTGGACACTACCAGCAGCAACCATCAGCCCGAGCGGCGTATCCAAAACACATCCACAAAGCCCCTGAGCCCGTGTTGCGCCAATGAGCTGTGCTTTTGCGTGCCCTGGAAGGAATTTTCGGTGCTCATGGCCGTGGTATTGTCGTTGCACGCGCTCGTAGGCGCCGAGTGGACATTGTCGGCACTGGTAAGGGGCTGGCAGTCGTGGATACCTGGTACGACAATGGGATGGTACGGTCTTGCAAACGCCTCGTACGCCTCTCGTGTTCATTAAGTCGACTGCCATGGTGAGCGCTCGGTCCTCGTCGTCGTATCTGAGTATATCGACACCTAAGAGACGTAGGTAGAGGTTTGAAGTAGGAGAGCGCGGCTAGGTAGGAAGGAGTTTGGCAGTCGAGCCAACACATCGAGGGTGGCCTCCGTCCAAGATGATTGCTGATTTTTTTCGTGCGGGGCTGCTCGTTATCTTGGACTGTCCTGTGTGCGCGTAAGCCGGTAGAAGCGCCCAACAACTCCAAGCCCAACAGGCAGCAGGCTCGACTGACCCCCCCATTGAATAGGGTGGTTTCCCCACTCAACGAGCACTGCGGCCAAGCTGTAACATGAGTTTCCAACCGCCATGATTCTAGGGCCAAATCCGAGAGCATGACTGGGAGGCTGGTGATCAGACGGCAGTGACTCTGTGCAGTCCTACTCGGCATAGGTTTGCCGCATTTATTTCTGGGTGTAAGATGAGGGTAGAGAGTTGAGTTGCGAGCATGGAAGTGCTGCGCTCGCGTGTCACTCGCAGAAAAAGAAATGAACCCCTGTCGTGACTTGTATCACCGTATGGAATGGCTCTCACAAGGAACCTCGCCCCTCACCCTTGCCTATGGGAGATTTGAATTGGTCTCGCGATGTGTTCGTCCCCATCAAAGGAAATTGACTGACTTAGAGCAGGGTGGCCACAGTCTCTGGTCCCCAAGGACTGCCTTTTCCGGCTCTTGTCGCGAGAGACAACTTGAAGAGCAGCGAGAGGAGGCGAGCGAAGGCAGAGGGAACGTGCGTGTTCAAGGTAGATGCGTTCTAAGAGCCTCCTCTAGAAGACACTTCAACATAACATTCTGCGTGAACCATCTTAATATAAATTCCCCTACATCTCCCTTCCTAAACTTATCTCTACAGCCATCTAGTACCATTACTCGTAACCAGAAACACATTTCAGACAATCACCTTCCATAATGGAGAGAAACGGTGCCCCAATCACTTCCCAGCCTTCGACATCGGGCACTCGCGTGTCCTCAACCGCCCAAAATGGCACAGGTACACTTTTCCCCCACCCAAAGCTACTTGGCTATGAGTGCTGACCACTTGCGGGCATAGATGCCCCCCTGGCCACGAATGTAGGCTACCCGATCGTGCAGACCGCTCAGCCGCGAGGTGCTCCCCTTGTCTCTATTCCGCATGTGATGGATCGCTGGCTCCATCCACCTGCGGGCCGTCCCGCTAACCCCTACAATACCGGCAGGGCCCCTCAATTTGGGGGGCCCTCATCGGCCTTCAGGCCTATATTGCCGAACGTGAACGGGCAACAGGGAGTGGCCCGGCCCCTCCCATTCATCCGCGGCGCTGGGCAGGTGGCCCTGCCCTTTAACAACCTCGGCGCAAGTCATCAACGCTCGGCGACGCCCTGGGTCAGCGGCTGGGGTTCCACTCCCCAGGGCGCGATGGCAGCAAATCAGGCACGGTACCATCCCTCGTGCCCATACCATCGTTGCATCTGTTTTACCTGCACCTGCCCCTGCCACCTCAGGACTCCTCGCTTCTGAGATCCTGTTTATATTAGGGCGTACCTAGGTGGGCTGGGTTGAGTCTGTTATGGATATCGGATAAGCGGGCGATGTTGGCTGCGGTTGAGCTTGACTTGTTGCTTCGGCGGAAGAAACATGATGCACTGGACGGTTAGATGGATCATATGTATACTACATTGCTCAGCAGGTAGACGAGCGTATTGAGATAGGGAGAATAGAGAATAATTCAGCACTCGCATTCAATCTTTTTGCTCCATGACGCTCGATGACATCTGACTACGCAGGCCATACAAAGTCCGCGCTGCTGACACCATACCACAGTGCTGTTGTCATGGCGGCAGGGGACTGGAATTCCTGGCAGCTGGATGTTTCAAGGAGCAGGAGAAATGGCTATGAAGACTCTTATCTGTTGTACTAATACATGCACGTGCATACGATTTTTGCGTGGATTTTTAGTGCTGGCAAAACTCAAGATTGGGGTATTCATGATCATTCAGGTAGGTACCTACCTTACCTAAGGTAAGCTGCGGTGATGCGCCCACCTGCTACCGTGGACGCTGAGCCCTAGCGGGGGCAAGCCACTGCTGAGGAGGTGCTTGCCATCAATTGATGGATCTTTGTTCAAAGTTTGTACCTGATAATAAGGGAGGGACGTCCACCATGATATTACCTCGCCCTACACTCGCTCTCCTTCGCAGAAGTATGACAGCCTAGTGGTTCGGTATGCATGTTCCGCACCATCTACCCGTGCAAAAATTTCATCCCTCACTAGATCTGGGCGGGTGTAGTGGAGGTGGGCGTGCTGATTGTGTCGTCACTCAACCTTATCGCATCGTGACAGCTAAGCAACTTCAGAAGCTGAAATTAGCCCCTTGTGGCTGCGGAAAGGAACAGATAGGCTGGTCAGGTCTGCAGCGATCGCTTGTCGTAATTAGAGACAGAGGCTGGGCGTGCCAGTCAGTGTTGAAGTTCGGTGGTATAGGGTAGGCCAGAGTTCTATCTACCCTATAGCTACGTGACACGACCAGTCCAAGGCCCCAGCCATAAGTAGGGATTCCTTAGTTGTAGCCTCGAGATATGCTCTTCTTCCTTAATTAAGTCAATTCGCCTCAATTCTCGCTACTGCTCGAATCCTTGGTTAAGAGTCAGGACCGTAGCGACGAACATGCAGCAGACAGAGAGCACAGTGGATAGGTAGCTAGCGAGGAGGTGACCCCTGTAACCCAGATTAACCAACATATCTTCCGGCGCCTCGAGCGGCTCTTGGGGCACTAAACCAGCCCTTAACACCGTCCACTACAGCGATTAGCGGGTCATCATGTCGCTACGGCACTAAATAAACCGCACGCCCTCTAAAACGTCGACGACCAGTTGCTCCGCCCGGTTGCCCAGCAACCGGATGACATAAGAGGTGAGACAATAAATTCTTACGCCTTCTTTTCAGCCATTCAACGCCGCAAAAGAGATATAATAAAACTTCAAAAACTATACATTTTATTCTTTTAGCTTTGAAATTATACTACGGCTTTTTTCTGGCCTTTGGAGGGTGGTTTGGGCTCAAGTTGCTGCAGATCAAACACAGAGCCTCTCCTGTTATGGATGCTTGAAGTACTGGTTTGGTATATCTTATGTCACCCACTTACCCAGGTGCCTTGCTACCCAGGTGCCTTACCTTGTTACCTACTTACGAACCCAACCTCTCTGTCTTCTGATGCCACGAGCGATTGCCATAGCCCTCAACATCTTCCGATATATGAACAGCCGCTGCAGCCCGCATGTATCTTTTATTGCTGAGCGAGGGGTAGACCTTAGTTGCAAACGTAGAGCCTAGAACGTACTGGTGGCGTCGACTTTTGTTTCTCCTTATTCTGACTGCCAGAAATAACACTGTCATGCGAACAGCCAGGAGCTAGCTCGAGCAATCTGACATATCCCTCCCATGGTTCATGTTCAAAACCCAGCCAGAGATGACAGTTGGATGGTCAGTCAACAGACGCCTTCGTGAGGTCAAGTCTCTTATAGGTCTTCACTGTAGATATTATTCGCCGATCTATGCGGCTAAGAGCAAGAAGGGAGGCACTATGCAATATTGCTTGAGTAGTAACATCTAATTTACATCGTGATTTTGGAGCAGTGATGGCTGCAGCTTGAACTAGGCGCGCAGTCACGCAATAATCACATGGGCAATAGGGTGGGACGTGGAGCTCACTAAGTGGATCGATCATTGGTGTTCTAAATATTGAGACCGGCATTATGAATTCGGGATCACCAGGAGGCACTAACCTACGATGGAAGTAGTATATTGTGGCTTGCTGTTGTTGGTGGAGTTAACTTTGATCAAGGTTGGGCGCTCCGTGGTTATATCAGGCGTCTTTCATTAATGTGATTTCCCATCGAATGTAGTCACGAGCTGCCTAGGTAGGCTAGAGTTGTATGGGGTCTAGGACAAGATACAAATGATCATCTGCAAAAGAGGAACGTTCGGGATTTCTGGACCTAGGTGACGGCGTTAATGTGCGTCTTTCTGTCCTAGAAGACAAGCATACGAGAGAAGAGGGCTCTAAATCTGCTGGGATGAGTGTTTAAAGGGAGTAAAGGGGCGGGGAGGGATAGAACACATGAACAATAGTAGCCTTAAAAGAGCTAGAACCTCACCGGACAACCCATTCATTTAGGCGCCTATATGGACAGAACTATTCATAGACACAAATCCCCGAGCTAGAAGCAAATGAATGTAGATTAAGGTTTGGAACAATAGGTCAAAGAGTACGACGTGGCGCGTGTGACAGCCCCTGAGGGCGTTAGTCTGCTCATTGTTGTCTACTTAGGTAGTTTTAGTTGGAAGGTGAGTGAGCCCTACACTGGTCAGGAGATTGATCCGCCGCGGTTATCCACCATCACGGAGATGTACGTGATACGGGAAGCCTCAACCTCGCAAGGTCCCCGAAGTATCATCGCATCCCCATGTGTCCAGTTGATACGGTCACACTGGCCAGAGTAGTAAATCTTGACTTCCGAGACCTCTTGTGGGGGGTTTACACATAGGAGAACTTGGAGCGGGCCAGGCATAAACTGGACACGGCCTAAATGGCCATGGCAGACCATTGGTGCTCGTTTCCTCACCATTCCCGCTAGTGTGCCTGAATGTTGCTTTTTTGCGTTAGAAATTTCCTTTTGTCCAGGGGTTCAAAGAACTTACCAGGTGCTCGAGAGACGTCTGCACAAAAGCAGTCCATTCATCAGGTAGTTGAAGATCTGAAGTCCGGCTTTCTTCCGCGCCTAGATGGCTTCCAATATATGATGCTCTAGCCCTAATCGCAGCAGGCAGTAAATGCATGGCAAAGGGCTTAGGTCTCAAGCTCTTCTGGTCGGGAGTAGGAGCCGCATCATAGGCTGCACTTGGACGTGATGTGTTGGCCGTAGCTTCATCGTTGCTTGACATGCTGGCCACAGCTTGGCTTGACGTGCCAACGTGGGCTTGGCCTACTTCTACCCCCATAGCAATCCTGTTGGGCACCCTGATGCTTGTTAAGCTCAGTGCTTCTGCAAATGACCAGTACACATCGTAATCTACTGGGACATCGACCCTTAGGTGATAAAGGTGTAGGTCTAAATCAAGGAGGGGAACAGTATTCGGCGGCGCCGGCCGGTTTACAATGGGCAGTGCATCATCCCAGTTGGGGAAGGCCTTCTTCAGGAATTGTACTTGTGCGAAGTTTGCTATTAAAAACATCGGTCAGTATTTCAACATAGTATCTATTTGTCATATATTTTATGTTTACTTACCCATGTAAAGTGCATGAAAGCCAAGCGGGCCGTTGCGTCTGCATCGGTCGAAAATGGTGTCGCAATTTCGCCTCCAGGCCGGGTATATAGATTTATAGGGAGATTGAGGTACGTGGCCTACTTCACGACAGAACCAATCTAAGATGCTGTCCCAATCGTCTCTAGGTTGATATTTGCAATATCTAATCGCCATCAAACGGGCGACGCAATAATCTGATTGCTTTCTCAGAAAAGATATCGCCTGGTCGAGTGAGGGTTCGGTTGACTTCCAGCGCACAAGTCTTTGGCCCCACCTAACCAGGTCACTTGACAATGTAGCCACCATTTCATGTTGCTGTGGCGTAAATGCTGCCGTTCCAGACATCGTAGTGTGTCGCTTGTCTTGGATCCTGGTTTTCGAAGCTTGAGAAGAAGTAAGTGAGTGATTGTTCCACCTCTCACTGTAGTGCGGAAAGATGTGTTGAAGATAAGGCGGAATGATAGGAAGATCTGGGGTAATTCTCTTGAGAAAGTGTTCTTTGCGTTGGCTGAATCGCTTGCTTCGTTACCCTCGATTTACGGGAAACTACCTCACATTTATATTCTATCAGAGTGAACTGCCATGCAGCTCAGTGAGCATTCATTGGTTCATCGATTGACAAGAATGATAGTTCACGGTCATATCCTCCTTTTCGATGCTTGCTTCTGAATGTAGTGACCTATGTTCACCCAGCAGACTCATCCCATGTATTCCGGTGAAGATTCGTAATAGTCCCCGGGTGTATTCGTAAATGGAACAGAGATTCGGCCGTTGATAGGTCGGCATTCAGTTGCCCTCTGGTTTCTCAGAGCTGAGCATTTCACAAACTGCTACGAGGGGGAATATTAGAAGAGGAAGGAGACAATGGAGAATGAATCTCGGTTAGATGTTCTCTCAGAGACCTCCGGTAGGCACGCCTAGGGAGAGTTAGAATGCTCCTAATAGTTAGCTTCACAGCTGCTGTAGAGGGGAAGAGAGAGTAGGGGCTGGGGAAGGAGCAAATAGGGGCTCGGGAAGAGCAAATAGAGGCCCTGATAACTTCCGTCCCTTGGCCTACTGCCTACGCGTGAGCCAACTCAGGCCTGTTCGTTAGATATCCCCGAGTAAGACGCGTTAGAGTACAGTCACTCTTTGCCTCCTGAGGCACGGGACCCCCGGCGTTCGAAACACAAACACGGAGACGTCGGCAACATCCGTGGAAGAGTACCTTGCGTCCTCTTTCTTCGAGCCTTGACGGCTTTCTGGAGGCAATCGTCCAGTCCAGGTCTAATGGCATACCATATTCTGTACGCGTGCTTGTGTGATCTGATGCGCTGCGCCAGAGGAACGAGGACACCCTCTTCCTGCTCTAATTGCGGCTACGGAAGCAACCCAGCGAAGCAAAACGCCGCTGAACAGCCCAGGTTGCGGAACGCGCTGGGCTCTGCCGTGAACCGGCAAGAAGGCAACACTGAATCAGCCTTAAGGTGAACCTAGGGAGCGCTATTGCTTGCCCTCTGTCCCTTGCATTCCAGTTAGGGGCATTCCTCCAAACCACCCACTGCTTGATCCATTTTGACGCTGACATGAGGCTGAGAGAGTCATTTACTGCGCAGACAAGCGATAGCTAGAAGCCAGGGCTAGCTTTCATACATCAGGTATTTGGTTCCTAGAAGCTTAAACTCTCTGTCTACCGTTATAGCGAGAGATTACCATGAACCTGACTTGGCTGTTGTCCGTAGCGACAGTCCATTCCTAAGGACCCGACCCCCGCCCCCAGTCCGCTGCCAAGATGAGGGATCGCTGTAGGCCGGGCCCAATAGTCGCTCGTCTTGGCAGAACACAAAGCGGTCGGCTCCCTTGACTGTCACATGAGATAATCGTTCTAAAGCCGATCCAGTAGTCATCCGTAGCGACAGCTGGCTGGTAGAAGCCTGGCATACGCGTCTGCCTCCTGAGACGAGAGATTGCTACCAACCCGGCCTCCTGCATCTGTCATAACAAGATAGCTGTAAGGCGAGCCTGGCAGTCATTCTGCAAGACGGTTTATTCGTAGAGAGCTGATCTAGTACCTGTCTACGGTTGTAAAAAGGAGCCCGACCTCTCTGTCTTCCGCCAAGCTATTACTGCGGACCCGAGATACCCCTTGCGTTATTCAATCCGTGTGACAAGACCGTACAGGCCCTCTTTTAATCCTGGGCCACCAGGGGTGGGTGGTCCAGGAGAAGAGAATGTGGTGGGTGGCTAAAGGTGTCCTTGGACAAAATGAGCCTTGGGATGAACCTTATTGAGATCGATCACAAACAGAACCGAAAAACGTGTAATCACATGCACGCTACTCAATGGTCGAGGTGGTTCGAGACTCGTTCCTTGGCGGCGGCGACGGGGCAATGCTCATGTTATCGTCGTCGAGCTTTGATCACCATCGTCGTCGAGCTCTGCCCACCGTCGACGCATCTAAACTCATGCAAGTTATACAGTGAAACTTGTACCTGTCATCCTAATACTCAAATCATAACAATAGAACAACAACATAATAGCTGCAAAAAAAGGTCCTCGATTAGCCGAAGGCTTATATTTTTAGAAATATGGGTTTATGAGCATCACATCAAGCTCTATGGGCATTAAATTAAGCGAGTATTCGTTGTAGTATCAATCTATTTTCACGCGTTCAGTGAAGGCAGATACCATAGCGGTACTTAAGATCTAGTGCGTGTCACGAACTAAGATATGTGCTGCCACGATGCCTCAGTATTGACCTTGAAAGCATCGTGGAACTTTTGGAGGCCCCCTTTGACACAATGAGGCAAAAGCTTGGTCACGAGTACGTGCGCCCACCGGCCGACGATTATTGTATGGACAATCTGTCGATTTGTATTCACCAAGGTCTTGTCCATTCATGTAGACGGCGAATGATGTTCCCCTGAGACATGGCTGAGCAGCCCAGATGGCGAAATATCTCAAAAGAGAGGAATAAAAGGGTCTTGCCAAATACCAAGTATACCATCCGGTGCTTTCCGGCCGCTCGAGCGAGGTCCAAGGAGACGTACCGGGGAACGTGCCAATATCGAGTCTCGAATTATTATCGCGACCACGGCTCGGAAGCAAACCTTCACCAAGGTTAGACTTGGGGGAACTGCTCTGGCTGGCAGCGGCAGACGTGTGATGCACTATAATTGACGATTTGCAGCCAGAAAGGGTGCTATTTCTTTGTTTCTCCCACCTTGCAACCATTGTCATCGAAGCTATTAATGGGTCCTACCCTAGGGTGTAGCAGCTTTGCACGAGTTTGATTGTCGGTATTGTCTGGCTTGTTCTCAATGACGTTTGCGTTTTCTGGTGACCAAGATCCCAGTGCCGTAGCGGTGGTCGAGGAGCGTGAGCCCGTTTCGATGGAGGAACGCGGGTATCGTCTGTTATCTCAATAGGTTGGGTGGTTCAAACTTGTCAGCTCCGTCTTCTAAAGGACTATTTCAGGGAGGAAACAGGTTAAACATAGTACGTAGTATCTCGCTTTCTCTTCACACACGGCACATGTTCCCGCATTAGGCTAATTGATGTTGATTGGACTGTACCATGCCAGTCACGTCAATGGTTTACACACATGGCCCGCGCGTGTGAAACCAAAAAAGCAGCTCGCTTAGGCCCATTGCCAAGGCATTATCCTCGCGCCGGGGAGAACATATAATGAAACTTTATTGAAAGCGTGCCGCGCCGCTTATGGTATTGGTACTTTGGGCAAGGAAGGCCGCCACAGCCCTCTCCAGGAGGAGAAGACCGTGCCGTTTCCTCCATGTTGCCGTTGTGTGTGAGATGGGTCAGGCCCAAACAAGCCGCCGCGGAGCCAGTTCTCATTTTGCTTGTGTCTTTGATCTCCGCTGCTCGAGCTAGGTTCAGCTCTGAGCCGATCCCTACCTCTTCAGATGTAACGATAACCAAGCGTGCGATAAGGTCCCGTGAATAACGTTCGTGCAGAACCGAGCCTTCTTGTTTCTTCGCGAAGTAGCATTGATCGTCGAGCCGTACGTTTGACCATGGATTTAACCGAAAGTCTGTTATGAGAGTTGTAGGGAAGGGCAATAAAGAGGAGGTGCCAGAGCGCTGAAACCTACAGCTTCCCATTTCTAGCCTTACTTTTCACAATCAGCATTGCCAACTATGGAATTCAAATACCCCCGGGTATCTTTATCAAAACGCAAGGACTCCTTAGTTGCCAGTCCTTCTCAAACAATAATTTGCGCCCCCTCCATTGAGAGCGTGAGAGGCCTCCCTTGAAGAGTAGAGTCTTTGTGTAGGAAAAGAAAACATAAGCCAAGTTGGCTGCAGCTATTTCGAAATCCAACATATATAAACATATATATTCATGAAACCGTGACTTTGACTAGTAATTCCGTGGCCAATTTGGCCTGTACAAAGACCCAGATGGCTACGTTGAATTGATTAAATGCGGGATTTCCTACCAAATACTAAGTATACGGTATGTATTTGTTGTTGGTTTTGAGTTTGCTAACCGTGTTGACTAGTGCCGACATCGCGATCACTGACCTCTATTGTGATGCATTATCAAAAATAGGGAGTGGCTGGAGCCGCCACCACCTCTTAAAGCCAGCAGCCAGAAAGCTGTGTGCATAAATCCCATGTCATAGTAGATTTGGAAAGATCCTTGCTGTGGCTTAGGTAGATCACCGATCTGTTCTGGGACTCGTTGTTAGTTATTCTTTGCAACGGCGAAGACCAAAACTGATCTGCTTTGTTAGAAAATTGGCATGCAGGATGCTATAAATTGTAGAGAGCTGCTTGCATCAGCGCCGTACATCCATTCCAGAAGGGTTTGGTACATCGAACATGGCAAGAATGTCCACCTCCTCCACAGTCTGCCCATTTCCAGTGGCTCGCCATCATTCCTGGACCCGCATCCTGGGATTGGCAGATTTGAGAAACTTGGCCTCATGTTCCTTCATTGACATCCTGGGCGAAATGTCTATAGATTATCCTTCGATCGATGACAGTTTTAAGCCCAGGGTGCTGTGGGTGCATCCACCTGGCCAGAGGCAATGAGAACTCTTGGTAGCAATGGATCACCCTGTGGACGAAGTAAGTATGCCAATAACCCAAAAAAAGGTTATAGCCAAATCAACCTATATTAGACGAAAAGATCATTGTTGACCAATTGGTTATATCATCGCTATCGACGTCAGACCGGCTCAAAACTGCGCCCAATTCCTCTGTAGCACTCTTAAAATCACGGTCCAGAAGCAGCTTGTGTGGCAAAAATGTACGTCCAGCGCGGCAGCAATTGTGTCTTACATTGTATGTAAGCGACTCGTCGCAAATGCAACCACACACCGATTGAGTTGCCAGGCGCGTGGCCATGTCTTTGAAGCATGTGTAAGTCAACTTGGCTGTCTCAGTACGACTCCGGACAATACAAATGTTCTCTAGGTCTCGGAATACAACTCTAAGAGGACCTCTGTGGTGTTGCCAACCCCTATTTCCGAGGCTGCGCAAGTCAACCATCCCGACAGCATGCCAAAAGATGCATAGAATCAGCCTGCCTGGCTTCAGAGGAAGAGAAGGCCGGTCGGTTACTTCCATTCTACTTCGGGCGCAACCTGCCGAATTGGCTGTCAGGAATGGGCGGCCATTGCGCCGCAATGCTTCCCTAATCAGTGCAGCTGATGTGCATATGCGAGCTCACACATACCGCATATGCTTACTCCTGGGACTGCCCCTGAGCAAGCATCTCCATCCCTCGATGCATCTCTGGGCTACTGGGCCGCATCCCATCTACTAAAGTGAACTGCCATTATGCGAGAACCGAGTGGTAAGCCGCCACCGCATTCCACATCCAGCAGGTGTCAATGGGCAAGTTGGTGTAGTGATTTTGGCGGAGGACGTTCTCGAATCATTATCAGACGATTACGATGCCAGGCGTGCTACCCACCCCTTCGGCTATTCTGCCCACGAGATGTGCCTCGATCTATATAAGGCTGCCCTGGGTCGGCGCTGCACTGAAGCCATCCCCTCATCCCCATCCGCCATCCGCCATCACCATTACACTCTCTCGAATATTCGATTCCAAGATGAAGTTCGCTGCTATCTTCCTCTCAGTCATTTCCGTCGCCGCCGCCGCGGCTGTCGCCCCAGCCATCGAGGCGCGCCAGAGCATCGAGACCACCACCGACGAGATCCTGTTCAGCATCACGCTTCCAGCCTTTACAGCTCGCCGAAATGCGCTCGACCCCAATACCGTCGACTGGACCTCTGACGGATGCACCTCGTCTCCCGACAACCCGCTCGGATTCCCTTTTACTCCCGCCTGCAACCGACATGACTTTGGCTACAACAACTATCGTGCCCAGACTCGCCTCACCGTGAGCACCAAGAAGAAGATCGACGACAACTTCAAGAAGGAGTAAGTTTTTACTTTCGCCCCCTCTTCAAAAACACAACAAAGCTATCGAGCAAGCGATTAACGTGAAACAATCAACAGCCTCTACTACCAATGCAGCAGCGTCTCCCTGCGCTGGCTATGCGAGGCCCTTGCTGATGTCTACTACGCTTTCGTCCGAGTTTTCGCTGGAGGCGGTGACGTTGCCCCCGGGAAGCGAGATGACGAGCTCGTCCAGATCTATGAGGAGAAGCTGGTCGTCTACAACCAGCTCCTTGAAGAGGCCAAGACAAATGGCATAATTGAAGGATACTAGCCATGCAGTTGGGAAGATTGCTTTGGGAATTAGCTACCTTGTAGTCATCCTATTGAAACTCAAGATCAAAAACTCTGAACTGCTATATATCTGACAAAGCCCGCTGATGTCAATCTCGGTCAATCTTCATCCTTCCACTATCCGACTTTCTCCTGAACTCCGAAAGTAAATTTCACCCCAACCATTTTCAATGTAACTACTCCTCCATTAACTCCAGGTGATTCCGGGTATGTGAGCTTGATTCAGTCTTCAAAACGGGCCATATTCGATTCAGTGCGCGCGCGTTTACTTCTTTACCACCGACAAAGTAGAGCGAAGATTAGCAAGTGTCGGAACCCTAGATAAAATCGGAGTCAGGCAAGCAAGCCAAGACTCCCGCGATCGGAGTCGGGAGTTGGTTCTCAAGGGTGAACTCCTGGTTGAGGAAGACCCGTTGAAAGTACTCGACGAATTCGTCCCTGGCGCTGGCCGAGGGGTATCGGTAGCGCGAGGCCAGGCACTGGCAGCGCCCGACCTCGACGAACTTGCGGTTTCTGGCGTGGAAGATGCGGCTGCGGACGAGATCCTCGGGCTTGAGCTTCCGGGTGGCCTTGACATTGTAGTCGATGAACCAGATGCGCTGGCCCGGGGTCATGGACCACTTGTCCCTGCTGATCAATGACAAGATTTCTTCCAGCGGGTTCCTGTGGCTGTAACCGACATCAATGTAGTGTCCCTGGGACTGGAAAAAGCTGGTTATGGATTCGAGGAATCTAGGCTGGCCCCATTCTGCTTTATACTCGAACGCGATGTTTCGTGGGACCATGTTCCGGCCGGTGATGGCCATAGTCGTGTTGGCGTCCACGCCGTGGACTTGGAAGCAATGCAGGTCATTGACAAAGTTCACGAGCAGACTTGAAAAGGAAGATTCTCCCATCATTTGGAAGTGGTCGAGCTGGGCGGGATGAAAACTCGGGTTGGTTCGGATGTAGTGCTTCTCCAGCACTTCTCGGGATTCGACTGAGGTGTTCCACAGTGCGGCATTGACGATATAACAAGAGGGATTCTCGGTGGCCACCCATGAGTTGCGTATAGTTTCCATTGGGTCCCAGGAGGGAGGGTGGATTGAGCACATGTCTCTGTTGTTTTCGACATTCTCCTCGGTGGTCGAAGCAGGCTGGGGAGCTGGAGCTACTTTTCGTTCCCGCAAACTTCCGCCGATTCGAAAGAAGTGCGCCTCGGATAGGCCATCGACATTCTCAATACATTCAGCCCAGATCTTGAGTCTTAGTTCTGTGGGTAGGGAGCTGAAGGTCAAAGGAGTTTTTGGCTCCATGGTGGCTTCGTTTTTGAGCTCTGCTCTCGACTAAGTCTGGAGAACTTTTTAACTTGGTGATCAAGAAACAAAAGTTGACGGAGTGAGGAAATAGATGATGATATCTTCCAAGTAGAGAGAGAAATAAGAGGGCAGCTGTGTGGAAAGCGATGTTCTGCGTTGTTGAGAATGCAGGTTTGGGTTGAACTGCTTCTGCGTGAGAGTGAAAAGGTTGGTTGCTGGGATGATGTTACTAGAGTAAGTGAATGGTAGGTGAACTGATCTGTTTACCACTTTCCCGGGGAACCACGCGCGTCAACTACACGAATAACACACCGCGTGAACACGTCCTCGTGCAGCAGTTGCCTTCACTTATGAGCTCATAATCGTGTAACTAGAAACCAGCCTTACAACTCTATCTAATCAGCTCAGTTGGTTCTTAAAGTGATATTCAAATTAGTGCTTTCGTATATGAATACATCAGGGTGAGTTGTCTTTTTCATGAATGTATGTGTAGTTATCCTTAAGGGTGAGATCTCTAACAAAACAATTATTTCATGGTTCGCATTTCGATGAAAACCGATCTAGGAAAGGTGGATACATAAAAGACTTGCAACATCTCAACTTAACGATTCACTAATTTACGCATGGCGATGGATGCTTGACGATGTACCGGTCGAAATGCATACATATGAATAACTACACAAGTTCTCGCTGAAGAAGAGTAAATTTCAACTCCATTAACAAACTCTTATTCATGGCTAGATAGGCTTCTTGAGATATAATTCATCTCCTATACTTGAACGTATGCTCAAACTCAGGTTTCGTTTGGAGCATAGCTGCACCGATCTATCTATCTACTGCAAAAGAGTCCTCATGCATCGTCACTTTATGTCCCACAAACTAGATATACCTTAAATAATTTTCATGCCAGATAAAGGATGGGAAGTGCAACAGGGCTGGCCTTTACCTGCAGTGGTCACCCTTGGATACCCGTTCTCCTTCGCTTCTTCCCCCACGGCCGTATACTAATTTCAAAGTTCGGCATACATTCATGCCAAGAATGGTTTATGAACCCAGCTTTATCACCATCCGCATCCCATCTGCTGGTTTCGCTGGTACTCCTCTTGTCTGATATTTCTATTGCTTGCAAAAACAAAGCGGCGAAACTTACATGCCGGAACCAAACCAAATCATATGAGGAAGCCCTCACATTGTATAGTTCCGCATTGACTGTACCCTGCCGTGCTTGCGACCATGTTTCCATCATACGCCATTACACTACCGGTACCCTTATCATTTCTCCCAGTAATAACAGGCCCATATAGGCAAAGAGGGAACTGGAACAGCTGTCAAGATTTGAGCCAACTACCAGTATGTTTGCGGTCACCTTCTTCTGCGGGGTTACAGGTAGGAATAGCAAACTGATACTCTCCTCTACCAGTGTTCACTCTAGTAGCCGTATTTCGGGCGAAAACTGAACTGCGAACCCAAAGATACTTTCTCTAGGTCGCTGTCATACTGGAGGCTCAACGCCTCCGATATTGAGATTTTGAATTACGTATTGATGTCGTGGCCAACGGTCCTGCTCCATGTCCTTCACAGGGAAGAACTTTATGATTTACCATTAACTTCGCACCTTTCATCCTGAAAGTCCTTAATGTCACTATGCCTGTTCCGCTTTCTTTCAGAAGGGCGTGCGGGTTCCGACCGATATTGACATATAAGCCCTCGATTCTCACAGATAACTGATCCCATAGCCACTGCTATGTTTATGGCTTTATCATCAAAATTTGGGTTCTAGTTTCAAAAACCGTTGAAGACTTTGCTAGCAAAGGCTACCTTCCTGGCCTATGGATGAGATATTTGGCGGCAGGGGTTTTTAACAACATTTCTCCCTCTAACGCCCTACTTTATGCACCAATTATCCGAGATACATACCAAAGATCGACCGTTTAGGCTCCGCATATGAACTGAAGGAAGAATTAGCACATCTGCATTTCCGGGTAGGCTGTTTTATCAGAAAAGGGGACCCAGGAGAGAAAACTCGCAATCGGAGTATTGGACGACCCAGAGTCTATATGCACTATTAGGCGGCATAAGGTGAAAGAAATATCCATTCAGTCTATTGTGATAGCTTTCCTTGTAAATACGCCATATAACAATCATTCGTCGACAAAGAAACGCAGGGTACATAAGTATTCTTATCAACTATATCAAAACACCAGTCCGCCATCTGGAAATCGAAAATCACAGCTTGGCCTTGGCGACGAACCCCCTCTCGTCTCTGTACGTCGCCAGATTGTTCCTCTTGCTATCTCCGCCGTGTTGGACCTCGACGGGGGCGTCAGAGATGGCTGCGTCAGGCTTCTCCTTTCTCTTCCCCACCTCAACGTACTCTCTCTCTCCGTGGCCCAAGTATAACTGCCTAGGTCTCCAGATCTTGACACCCGAGGGCGTCAGCATCTGCTGTCTCCAGTGGGCCAACCATCCAACACAGCGGGGGACAGCGAAGAGAACAGGGTAGAAACTATGGAGTTGGAACGGTTAGTCAAACAAATGCCTTGATGGATATAGGAGGCCTAAATTAGAGAAAAAAACTTACTCAAGCGGGAATCCCATAGCCTGGTAGATCAGCCCCGAGTAGAAATCCACGTTGGGGTACAGGTTGCGGCTGCGCATAAACTCGCTCTCCCGCGCGTACTGGGCCAGGGTCAGCGCAGTGTCGAGAAGGTTGTTGCGGCCCGTGACCTTGAACACCTCCTCCGCGAGCTCTCGGATGGCCGTGGATCGCGGATCAACGTTCTTGTAGACCCGGTGGCCGAACCCGACGAGGACGCGCTCCCTCTTCTCCACCTTTTGCATGAACGCGGGCACGTTCTCGGGAGACCCAATCTCCATGAGCATGCGGATGGCGCTCTCGCTTGCGCCGCCGTGGGACGGGCCGTAGAGGGCGCTGCAGCCGGCGGCCATGACGCTGTAGGGGTCTACCAGAGAGCTGCCGACCTGAAGAACCGTCGCGGTGGAGCAGTTGACCTCGTGGTCGGCGTGGATGATGAACAGGGCATCCAGCGCCTTCTCCAGGACGGGGTGCGGCTTGTACTCGTGGCCAGAGAGATGATCCAGGAGGTAGAGGAAATTGCCCGTGTAGGACAGTCCCTGGGCCGGGCGGTTGAAAGGACGACCTTGTCGCATGCGGTATGATGCGGCGGCGAGAGTGGGCGCCTTTCCAATGATGCGGAGAATCTGCTTGTCAAGGCTCTGGAGAGCCTCGAGATCCCCGGATGCGGCCTTGGTGAAGAGCTTCTGGCCCTGGAGCGACGGGTTTGCCTCTGGGGCAAAGGCGCCTAGCGTAGCGAAAGCAGACGTCAACATGGACATGGGGTGAGAGTCATAGCGGAATGACTTGAACATGCCCTCGATGTCGCTGTGGATGTAGGTGTGGTGCATGATCTCGCTCTCCCAGGTGGAGGACTGGGCGCTGGTGGGCAGCTCTCCGTAGATGAGGAGGTATGCGGTCTCGAGGAAGTTACTCTTGTGGACCAGATCCTGGATGGGATAGCCACGGTACCGCAGAATGCCATCCTGGCCATTGATGTAGGTGATTTTGCTCTGGATGACGGCGGTGTTCATGTATGCCGGGTCAAACACCCTCAGGCCCTGGGAGGTTTCATTCTCAGGCCGCTCATCCTGCGACTGGGCCTTGATGTTCTTGATATCGGTGGCCAGCACCGAGTTGTCCTTGATGGGGATCTCATACGTCTTGCCTGTGCGGTTGTCCACCACGGTCAGAGACTGACGTGGGTTGGTCTTGATGGCCGTCATCCCTGTAGGTAACACGCGTCACAGGTAGTTGATGCGGTCGCGAAGCTTGCAAGCCACCGAGATTAATAACAGCAGGGAGGAGCTCGGAGGACCGGGAGGAAGCTGATGAAAATGGCTCAGGGGGCAAAGGAGGGCTTCTTACGTGGTTGGGGAGAGGTGCTGGAGGTCAATCACAAGGGATAATAAGCTGGCATATGATAGGTCCACACAGCCACCGATTGAGCCGAACGAAAGCTTATGCAGGTTTGCCGAGCCGAGGTGCAAGGTGGGTCCTTCCCCGGAGACTCGGAGCCGGGCGAGCCTTATTCCGGCGGTTATCGATTGCTGCATCCTCGGTTGCGTCATAGCTGAGCAGCTTACCCTGGAGCACGGCCCCTGCTTCTTCCGACACAACTTGTCCGAGGTCATTGCGAAAACTCAGCAGATCAATTTATGTCAATTACTACCGTCGATTTGTTATCCTATGAGCGAGCTAAGACACATGAAGAAATAAATATAGCTAGATGCCAACAGCTAGCCAACAACGCTGAAAGAGAACAATTTGGTGCATCCGACGACCCATTTACAGGCGTGAGTTGAGGACGAACTCTCCCGGCGCATGATACGTGGGTACCTTCATGTCCAGGTCGCTTCCAGTGTAGCCGAGATCCTCAGCGACCAGCAGAGCAGCCTTCTCACCAATCAAAAGGGCGGTGGAATATCTAATTCGCATGTCAGACAACATCTCTCATCAACAGAGCAGTCAGTATATGGGGCGACTCACGTGTTGCAGCCGACATTGTCGGGGCAGATACTCAAATCGGCGACCTTGAGACCCTTGACGCCATGGACATTCAATCTCTCATCGAGCACACCGTGCTTGACGATGCTGTTGCCCTCCTTGGGAGCCATCGAGCAAGTCTAGGCAAACAAAGTCAGCGGATGGAGGCACACACATCTCAAATGATCAGAGCCCTTCACTTACACCCAGGGAATGCCATGTGGTCTCGACATGGCGCTTGACCCACTCTTCGACGGCCTTGATATCCTCCGTGCTGTACTTGAGCTCCTCGCGGACGCTGGCCCTGTTGCTGGAGACGATGTTGATGTCGCTCTTCTTCTCAGCCTCGCAGAGGGGCTGCGTCCAGCTGCCGTGCTGGATACCCGCGGTCAGGTTGCCGGGTAGAGCGTACTTGTTGGTGGTAGGCAGGTCGAGGTCGAGGGCCTTGGCGGGGGAGTCGTAGTTGAAGAACGGGTGCATGTTGGCCACCTCGCCGGCGTACGCGTCCATGCGGCGGGCTGTCTCACGGGACTTGATGTAGCCCCAGACCATGGGGACCATGTCGCGCTCGTCGTTCATGAAGCCGGCATCGAAGTCGGGGACGGCATATGGGTCGGCCGAGGTGATATGGGTCGATCCACGGGAGAAGGGGTACTCGAGGAAGTGGAACATGGTGAAGAACTTGCCGGGGGGCCTGGGATTGTCAGTAACTCTTATCCAGGAGATGGGGTCAAAGGGAGTGGAGTGTCCTACATCAACATGTGGTCACCGAACCAGCCGGCGATGACCGAGTAATGCATCACGGGCTTGTCGGGCTTTTGCTCAAAGTACGACTTCCAGCCCTCGGTGAAATGAGGGGTCGGCCAGCTCTCAAAGTCCTTGAGTTCCTTGGCTGTAGGGCGGATCTTCACACCAGCATCAATTCCATTGGTGGCAAGGGGACCAGTTCCCTTGATGTTCCACTCGTCAAAGACTCCTGAAGGAGAGGAAGCCAGTCAGTCAAGCCGTCCCATATCCTGTCATTCTTAAGCACTCACTCTTCTGGACCTCGGGGTCACCTCGAACAAAGTCGTCGAAGCTCTCCGTCTCTGGCTTCGCGCGGTAGACGGAGAAGGTGAGGTAGTGATCCTGGAAGTTCAGACCAACACCGGGAAGGTCGACGATGGGTTGGACACCAGCCTTGCGGAGCTTGGCGGGGTCACCTGCGTCCCAGGTTAGCTGAGCCCGAGATGGATACACATCAATTCAAAGAGATGAATTACATACCGACACCAGATCGCTGGAGGATCAATGGGGAAGACAGAGTTCCACCGGAGACGACAATCTGCTTGCGGGCCCTAAAGGTCCTTCCCTTGAGCTCTCTTGGGTCAAGAGGCTTCATGGGGCTGGTTACCGCACGTATCAGCAATCAATTGCACCACTCAGGCAGTTCTTCTGGGCAGGCACTTACACAGTCTTAACTCCAACAGCACGCCCATTCTCAATAATGACCTTGTCGACCTTGGTGTTGCAGGCCAAGTAGAGGTTCGAGTGCTTGGCTCGTGTGGCGTGGATATAGGCGTGAGCGCTGTCACTTCGACGGCCGGTCTACCCACCAACAATTAGTCTCTGGCTTGACGGAATATGGACGACGACAATGCGTTACTCACATCCCGGTTGATCCACTTCAGCCAATGCTCAGCGCCATGGCCAGTGGTGAGATCCTGGAGATCATCGACGGTGGGAATGCCCTGGGACTCAGCAGCCCGGAGGAAGTCCTCCTTCACGGGGTACGTGCTTTAGGTCGTTAGTCTCTGGCTCAACCCTACAGAACTGTCACTCTGTCCTTACTAATTTCCAAAGGAGACCTTGATTGGGCCCTCGAAACCGTGGAGGTCGCTACCCAGACAAGTCAGCTCAATCCCAACCCCAACGGGTAGGCTTGCTAGAAGTGGCACACTCACTTGTTATGACCAGCACGCTGGTACGTCTCATGCTTCTTCATCAAGGGGAGAAGCTCCTTGGTGGTCCAACCCTTGGACTGGAAGTCATCGTAGTCGGAGGCCGAGGCACGAGTGTACATCTACGGTCGAACCGAGTCAGCCTTCGACCTGGATGGATGGGGGGTGGAGCAGTGCAGTGCATCACGTACCATGAAGTTGATGGAGGACCCGCCACCGAGGATGTTGGCGCAGGGGACGATGGCCTTCCTGCCATTGAGCCACTTGGAAGGCCTGGACTCGTAGAAGGTGGCCGTCTTGGAGTCCAGCTTCATGTTCCGGGGGTAGATACCCGGGCGGAACACCCATGGGTTGTTGAGATTGTTCTCTCCACCTTCAATGAGAAGGACGGAGAGGTTGTGGTCCAGATTGGCCAATCTGTTTGCACCAGCTGGTCAGTCAACCGAACCAATTGATGAATGAAGGGGCATCAACTGGGTGAAGAATGAAGGGGCCTCACCTTCCAGCCACAACACATCCCGTGCTGCCACCACCGCAGACAATGATATCAAACTCCTCAGGAAGGGCTCCGCTCATGATTGCGACGTTGCTTGATAGTAGAAAGATGGAATTGGTTGATATGAGATCCTTGATGAAGCCGGATCGGTGACCAAAAACTCTTCCTCCCTCACGCCAAACGACTCGTTTATATTCACCGACGACAGACCAGGGCCACCTTCGTCCCCTCCCCTCCTCGCGCCTCAGCTAGCAGAATATGTTTCGACCCCTCTCTCTCTTGCATCCATCTTACCCATCTCCCGGTATCTGGACGAGGGGGTTCCAGCCAGTGCTCGTTTGATCCTTGCATTGGCGGGTGCGCCGGCATGACGTGTTGTGTTGGTCGCCCGTCGTTTGTCTGTGGGCAGCCCACGCGAGACTGACTCCTAGCTGTGTTTGTGATCGGCCGCATAAACACCATCCTGGGCAGTCCCCTCCCCCAAATGCGGTTCCGCAGTATAGAAATAGAGCTGTGATCTCGGGGCCACGAACGAGATTGGATCCCCGCGCGCCGCGTTTCCCCATCGTCGGCGCTACGATGCACTCATCCTGACCTATCCCTGGCCTGACACGAAGCTCTCTCCCACTCCTCCTTCTCCTCTCTCAAGGAGTGCGTCTCGCCTCGCCTTCACCTCACCTCCAGGAGACGCAAAGCGCGAACCAATTGGCACTCAATCAGCAGTGATACAACGCACGCCACACCCTCTTCCAAGCGCAAAAGGCCAGGTCGCCCAGACGAAGGCCCCCAACAGCACCACCTACCCGCAGGGCCAAGCTTCGAGCTTTGGTCAATGCCACCGCTGGGCCATTATCAAATGCAACCCCAGATTATGCACCCCGCTTCTTTAGAAACTGCGGGGGAGAGAGAACAGGCCCCAGGATGTTATCCAACGTCTGTGGAGTAGCCCCCCCCTAGTATGAGGAGAAGCGAAAGACGCAGCCCATCGATACGCGGAGCCGATGGGCGGAACGGGATTGGAGGAAATACCCTGCCGTGACCTGCTGTCCCACCCAAGGGGACTTTGGGTGGAGGAGCAAGAGTGGGTGGAAGCCCTGTGCTGCGAGTCGGAATCCGCGTAAGCTTGGGGGTTGGGCAGTGACATTGGGGGGCAGATGCACTATCTCGCAGATACATCCACGCACACCTGTCTGCAGTGGCGAACTGCATCTGTCATGTTACGACGAGATGCTACCTTCCGGACGGCCGAGAGACGTCGGGTAAGGGTATCCGCTCTGACCGCCGCTGCATATACAAGAGCCTTTCATGATACAAACGCTGCGGAGGTGTACAATTAGTTTGTTGGTCAGCGTGCAGACACTTCCTGGCGTTGGCTTGCTAAGCAAACCGGCCCCCTCGGTCTCTTGAGATGGACGCGACAACATACAGCTTGCGCGATGCAGTCGCGGTTGGGGCAGACTGTTGAGTAGAGCACTTGAAGGAGATGTGAGGGAGGGGCGTATCTGCGGGCTGGCACGAGGATGTGGCTGCGGGACCAAAGGAGAATGAAACGGTGGTTCACCACGTTTTGAGAAAGCCAAGACAGAAGGGAAGGATGGTTGTGTTGTGTATGATGTTGGGTCAAACGAGCCTACAATGTCAATGTAACGCTCCAGGGTGTACCCTGCACTACGGACTGGCAGTCTCCCAGTCCCCTACGGCGGTTGATCAAGTCTACTTTGGTTGATATTGGACGTGGCGATGTCACCACGGTGAATGCTTCTCCGCTCACCTCCACCACTTTGCTTTGGCGAGAGCAGGTTCTCTCCAAAAAGCTTGGTAGTACTGCTCCTCATCGCCGTGCAAGGTCCTAACCTGCCATCAGATGAGCAGGCTTGACTCCAGTAAGGAATTTTACAGTAGCTTCTTGAGCTGATGTTCCTAGATAAAGAAGAGAGGAAAAGAACGGTAAGGTAAAGAAACGTGGTTGGGGGTATCAGAGGAGATGGAGCTCACCGGCTTGTGACTAGTCTCGTAGTCGATGTGGACAAACGCCCGCTCAATCGAGGGGAGCTTCTCGAGCTTGATCTGGAGCTCCTCGGCGACGTCGTGGGCGACCTCGACACGCTCGTTCCGGTCGAGGACGATGTCCACCTCCGTGACAATGCGAGGGCCGCTGTAGTACGCGCGGACGGTGTCGATCCGCTCAATCAAGGGCGAGTGTGTCATGGCTTCCGACTCAAAAGTTAGCGAATCACATAAATCCCCGATTGTTACGTAGACTGTAGAACCCACAGATGTAAGTGATGAGTTGGATGACCTCGCGATCAGCCGTGACGCCGATGAGCAGCTGAAACTCGTCGTAGGCGGTGTGCAGCCAGAGCCCGGAGATGAGCAGCGACAGGACAATGGCGCCGGTTGGATCGATCCACCACCTGAGCTTGCTGCCTCCGACAGAGGTGAGGATACCGAAGCCGTTGATGAACAGGTCATTGCGATGGTCCCTCCACAGGATATCCACCTGGGAGTAGGTATCCTTGACGGTCCAGCAGAGGAAGAACAAGGCAAGCTTGGTCGCAAAAGCACCAGCGACGGCGAGGACGGAGGGGAGGTGGAACTTGTTCGTCTCCTCTTCCTTGTCGGCTGCGAGGTCGCGGGCTGACATGACGATCAGGACCAGGGAGACGGAGAACATGACGAAGGAGAAGACGATGTTCCCGGCCGTGGAGATCCGCGCACGCCCAGAGGGGTACTTGCGCGCATCGACCTTGTTGACGGCGCGGTGGGCCATGTCAAGCATGATGCCGGAGAAGGGGTCGAAGATGGAATCAGCCAGGGTGGTGAACAGAGAGAGGGACCCGGAGCTGACAGCACCGTACATCTGCAGGCCAGAGAGGAAAATATTGGCGATCAGAGAACCCTTGACGCAGAGGGCGTGGAGGAAGGTGTTCTTGCCGTGGTCATCAAGCTTGTCCTGCTCGTGCTCGTCGACCGACTTGAGCATGGCATGAATGCTCTGATTCTGACTCTCGTAGTATTTCTCCAGGCCGTTACCCTTTCGGAGCCCAACACGCTTGCGCGAAGTGTTGGCCTTGATTTCGGAGTCGAGCTTGAGGCTGGCTGAGAGATTCAACGGGTCGGAGACATTGTGTTGGAACTCGATGTCTTTCCCAGCGGGAGGAGGGATGGTCGCTCGGTGGTGTGTCTCGGTGCTGGCGGGGTTGCTGGAGCTGCCGCTCGTCTCGCCGACGCCTTGGGAGTCGAGATTGTCAAGGACGACGGCATCGACGTGCTCATGGTGCTTTCCTGACATGGCGTCGGGGTTGTTCTGCCGCGTCTAGTCGGCTCTACCATGTGGATGGATGTAGGGAGGGAAAAAGAAAGGAGCCGGCTGTAACCCCTCCCTAAGACGATCAGCCGCGGGATTTAGAGGATCCCTGCCAAGATATCTAGGATGTGGTGACTCCATCTGTTAGTTGCATGGCGGGGAGTTTCTTATTTTGATCCCTGCGCCATCGTTCTTCTACGGCTTCGCGAAAAGGCCATCCGTGAAGGTTGCCGAGAAGTCTTGGCGAGTGACTGTGATGGTTATCACTGCTGTAGCCACCGTCATGTTGTGCGTATGAGAAGGGTTTTCATGAATTAGTCAGTGTATTAAATGCCAAGAGAGGGTATTGCGTGCTCCCCGAGCTCGGATAAATCTATGGAAAACCAAAGGAGGGAACCTAAAAGCCAAGATATGATGTAAAGGAAAGATATATGTGTGTGCGCTCGCTTTTCCATTTCGACAATCACGGGTATTATCACGTCACATGTGCCAACTCCAAGACTCCATACAAGCGTCCCAGGACAAACCAAATCACGAAGCTGAGGCGGGGAGGAAAAAGAAAGGTACGGGCAGATGAGACATAAGCGAGAGATACACTAACGCAGCTGGCGATGAGGATGCGGACATCAATCTTCAGAGGGCCTTCTCTCGACCATCTCTACCTCATCAACCCGAGAGTGGCGCCGTCGATGTCCTTGTGGAAGCCCATGGCGCTCCTTGAGCTCCTCAATCAGCGATCCGAACTCGTAGAAGCTCTCCGGGCTGTCATGGTTACAACAGGGGGAATGCTTGATGGGCAGAAGCCATTCGAACATGTTGTTTCCCATGACTGCCTTGAAGTTGCGCCAGTAGCCCAGATCGAATGGGTTCTCCCCGGGCTCTGTCTTGACAATCGCAAATGTCCGTACGGCCTGCCGGTCTCGACTCGATGGTGTGAATCCATTCGCTGGGGAGTGCGGCTCTGTACCGGGAGGACCAGGTAGCGGGAAGGTGACTGTTTGGTAGCTGGCTGTCGACGGAGTCCCACGAGGGACGCGGATGGCAATGTAATGTACCGCTCGCCTCTTAAATACATCGATATTCGTAATATTCTCCACAATGTAGCGCGTGGATGTCATGGACATGCCAAAGGCGAAAAGACCGAACAGCCCGGAGAGGGCAAGAATGACGACTACGCGCCAATCCAGCGGGTCCGAGGCCTGTATTTGCTTGTGCAGACAGTACCCAGCGGTCGCAACGCAGACGGCGAGGTACATGGAGACCCAGTAGGTGAATTGGGCGAAGAAATTGAAAGCTTGGTTGGCTCGCGTTAGCTCAGGTCCCTCCATGAAGGCCGACAATGCTTCGGAGGGGAGTTTTGCAGGTTGTCTTACAAGTCTCGGAGACCATTCCACCAACCCAGGGGCAGAGATGATCCATCTTGCGAACACAACGACCCAGCTCGCTCGAATGGTGGGAACGGTCAGGCTTCCAGCTCCAACAGAGGGAGCACCACCTGGGGCGGCCGTCCGGTTCACAGATGAACATGGTCTTGGTATAGAAGGACTCGAGGCCGGGGCTATCGGGGCTCAGATCGGGGGTAGACCATGACTGCGATTCGAGGTCTTCCCTCTCCTTGTGAGGGAGGGCCTTGCGTTCATTGTGCACTCGTTGGCGTCGCTCGGACCATGGGACAAGGCCCGGGTTGGTCTGTGTCGTGTATACGGTTCTCACGTAGGCGGCAAGGGCGAGGAGGAAGAAGACAAAGTACAGGACAATCAAAGCAACGGCGAGACCGCGCTCGTGGTGCTGGCGATACAGATAGTCGACTGGCGGGCGAGGAAGTTGGTTAGCAGCGGCACGATGCGATGAAAGCACGAGGGAAAGGGGAGGGAAGTGAGGGGCCAGCGAGCCGGCTGAACGCAGGACGGTGGTGGGTGTGGAAGGTGGCACAAAGGCACAGGCATCCGAACGTACCACAGAGGTGAGCGATGACGGCGTATTTAGCAAACGCAAAGGCAGCGACGATGAAGCATGGGATGATGCGAACCGCCCAGCGGGTTGCGACACGGCTGGGACCCGGCTGTGTCATCGCGACATGGTGGTTGGCGGAGGTTTGGGACGGCACGAGTCGGACTTGGTCAGTGGGTGGTTGGGCGGCAAGTCGAACCGAATGGGATCGGGTCGAGGTGCGTCGCTGGCGGTAGCAATGCGTCCTGCGACGATGTGTTGAGCTGGCGAGGAGCTTATGCAAGCTGACGGACTTGATTGTTTTGGTAGAGGGGGATTGCAGTGTGCCGATCGGCGATAATGCACTGTACAGTTTGTGGTAATTAAAGTGGAAATGCACAGTGTGGCTACAGTGCTGTCATCCATCAGCTTGTCCAGCCGCCTTCTCCAGCATGTTGCGGGTGATTTATTTTAGTGAGTTCTGTTAGCAGGGACATGCCGCTGTACCAAAACACGGTATGAGCGAAAGTACTGCGCATCGTTTGTGCCCAAACTGCATCACAACTGCACATTTATTACAGCCGAACTCGATGTATTCTGTCTGTGTGTTGCGCCCAAGTGCACACGCGCGCACCGCCAGATGACCGACAGAACTGCATTTTGCTGCAAGACGTGCTGGCAGAGCGCTTGGCACCCGTCCGGCGACGAATGAGGGCCAGACCAAGCAGAGAGCCTCTTCTGCATCAGGCGAAAGGCTCTGCCTGTGCATTACCAAGCCGCAAATCGAGGTGCACTTTCTTTCTGCCTTTTGAGCCTCAACAACGGCCAAATCTATGATATAAGACGCGGCTCCTCTCCCGGCCATTTGCAACCATTCTCTCGTCTCGCCTTGCCTTGTCTTCACCTCATTTCCTCTCCTTGCCGTGCTTAGCTGGTCTCGAGTTGTCCTGCCCCAGCGACAGCTGCGGTGTTCCAAACCATTGGCCCCGATGCAGGATCAGGATCAGGATTGGGAGCAGGAGCAGGAGCAGGAGCAGGAGCTTGCTCGCCGACTCGGACACGGGCGCCGGCTCCGTCGCTAATGACATAACCCGCAGCTTGTTGGTCCGCTGTGGGCTGTGGTGATATCTTCATCCTGGTGGAACCGGCCTTTATGCGGCCGACCGACCATCACGGCGAGCGCGGTGGTCATGGGATTGCCATTGGGCGCACTCCACGCCCACTCGACTACCAGTATCGTCCAGACTGCCCGTGAGACTCATTGGCCGGTCTGTCGGTCTGGTATTCCGTGGCCCTTTTCCACGTCTGATCTGCCCAGTCTCAGTGGCTGTGGCAATGGACCAACCAGTATGGCGATGCTTCTCTGTCACTTTCCTTCTCCTTTCCCCTTTCTCCCCTGCATCTGTCTCCCAACCAGCGAAGAAAAGGAACACCGGACATGCCACTCGCTCAAAGGATGAGTGACTCCGCCGCTTGGTCCTCTTTGTTTGTGCGGTTGGTTGTTTGCCAGCAAGGTATCGGCCCAGGCTTCCATTTCATTTTGTCGCACAGGATATACAAGTTTTCTCCGTGCGAGCGCGACTTCCCCACTGGACTTCGGCACAATTGAGCCAGACTTGGTCGCTTTCATGCTTATCTTACCTGACATGGGTGCCCTCAGTCCTTCTCTTGATATTCCATTGCACAGCAGGAAGCGGCACACGTGAGCAGAGCCTCAGATCGGAGACAAGTACAAGGCGAGCGAGGCTGTCGTGTGCTACATAGCAGAATGATAACAGAGCCCTCTGCACAGCCATTATTTCTTCGGGCCTCGTCCTTTTCCACCCTCTCTTCTCCGGTAGCACCAGCTCCAGAGGACCTACGTGCCCAGCGTCGCTGCTAGCAGCTTGCCCCAAACTTTTGTGCCGTCGGCTCCTTTCGCAAACGTCATATCCCCTCCGATGCCGCATGGACCTTGGCTCGACCCCCTCCCCCTGCCTGTGCTTGTTACTGACGGTGTCCAGTGCTCAGTTGGTGTCCCCATGGCTGCCCGTTGATTGCCCTCTCTGTGGGCAGGGCCAATCCCAAGCTGCCCAGGCCTGAAGGTAAGGTAGTCTCCGGTTCGACCCATCCTTAGGGGAACCAACGGTTATGAGGCAAGCATGTCGCCGATGCAACTTGGCCATCATACCCGGGCCAGTAGCACAGCTCCCCCCGGGTCCTTGCATCTCTCCTGACGTTGCCAGTGCCAGTCATATACCGAATAACCAGGGGATCAGGGCAATGCTGCCGCTCCTGTTGCCAGACACAGCCGGCAGTCCTTGCCCTGCCGCCTCTACTGGTCCCCAGCAGAATCACGAGGGTCTTTCCCGGGTGAGACCGACTTCAACATCGGGAAGAATGCCCCAACATAGACGGGGATCGCATTTCTGAGCATGGACTCTGGCAGTTCATTCGAGGACCTTGCTTCCTCCTTGGCCAACCATTGCCCCTTACACAAATGTAAGTGACACTCGCCGGCAAGCCCACAGGTTCTGCGCCTCGACTTCGGGAGAGATTGTGTGTCTCTTATTCCGCGAGTGCTCTTTTGTGCCGAGTTGCTTGCTTTGCGATCTGTATATATTCCACGTTTTGCCAGTTGTGTCCTGTCAATCGATCAACAATCACAACAATCAAGCTTAGGCGACTCATACGATATCCTCTCAACACTACTATCCCCATAGTGCTACTCCATCATCATCATCTCAACTTTTCTTTGATCACAGACAACATGAACTGGTCTTGCTCGCAATGTGGAACAGCCGGCCTAAGCGTCGCAGTCGATGCCGGGTGCTCTATGTGCAGCCACATGCGATGTGAAAACTGTTACATTTATACTCAGCCAACGAAATAACCAGGCACTCGCTCTTCCCACGCGCTGCCTCGAGTATCGATGGACAACACGCCACGCCACGCAGAAGCCCGGATGCTTCTCTGCAAGAAGTAGTGTCTTTTCTTGTGTTATTCTCGTCTTGGGACGAAGCGCCCAAGCAAGACAACTCGAGCCAATCTCTCGACCTCTTCTTCTTGATTTTGTTTTTATGTTATCATTCTTCTTTGATTCTTTTTCTCCTCCTTGAAGTTTCATCTCTCATCGCAGGTCCCTCCAATGGCCTTGCCCATATCGAGAGCTCGGCTCTTATTTTGGTGGATATTCAACACAGTCGCAGCCATGGCATTGATTTCGTCATGGCACACCCAAGCTCGCAGCTTCATTGCTCGCGCGCTTAGTTTAGACGTCCCGAATCTCAGCTGTATTACAGCTAGTCGAGGCTGTCAGGAGTCAGGACGATAGAATAGACGGGGGGGACGGCCCAGTTTCTTGTCAGTGTATTAGCTTGCCTTTCTACCCATTGTCTCTAGAATAGCTCCCCCCCTTGTCGCGCAAGCGATATTTCTTTGCTTTGCTTTTTGTCTTTATTTTTTTTTTGTTATAGAGTCGTAGTCTAGCCAATTGCTAGTCATTTGAATAGATTTCCTATTTGCTGGCAAAGAAACCCCCCATCCACCAAGTGACGTCCAACCAGTTGAGGTCCAGCCAGCCAATCACCACCCCCAAGTCTGCCCTGCATGCATAATACATATTGACTTCCCAATTGACAAAGCCCCCCTGCAGGCATCAGAACTGCCCATGCTCCCGATGTCCTTTTCTTTTCTTTTCTTTTCTTTTTTTTTTTTTTTGAACTGCGCCAACCGTCACGCCCTCACGCGCATAGCCGCACTCCGGGCACCAACAACCGGCCACATGGCTCCGACCCATGCCTGATGGACTCCTTGTCCCATTTCTAGAAGACCCCCCCCCCTGCACCCCATCGCGCCCAAGGCAGACAGCCCGAGGAACCCCAAAACAACGCCGTCCAAACTTTGCTATGCGCACGCCCAAAATCAAACAATTGTTATTGAAGAAATCGAATTACGAGTCACCTTGTGCAATTTCTTTTTCCACGAGGACACTTTCAGTCCAGGGCGCGGCGCCGGGCAAAACGCACCAATCCAGTCCGCTAACCCCAGCATAGCCCAACCTGCCCAAGCGGCTGACATAAAAACGTGACCACACCCAGAACCTCCAGCGTTGAAATTCAACACATTATCAAAACAATTGACCGAGTGATAAACACAATATCGAGCTAAAAAAAAATTGAATTGTAGAGTAGCTTAGAATTGACTTACGACTATTCTGCGTGAAAACACCTTTGATGTGCCATGTTTTATGTCAGTCGGTTGGCCCGCCTCGCAGCAAAACCAAGAGGGGACAGGCAAGTCAGGTCTCTAGAAATCGCATCACAACGAAGCCTTCCTTACTTATGCACCTACTTTATCAATCCTGACCGAGCGAGGACTAATACCCCTCATCAGGCTAATTCTTCTCGGCGTCACCCACTCACATCGCGGTAACCAGCAGCCACCGCGTGGAACCGCAGATCGCAGTCGTAGAATTGGCGGCCCTACATCAAAGTGCAACAAATACCCAAGCCCTCGGTTCGAGCCGGCCATTTCCGTCATTCAAATCCCACGTGTCTCGTCTGCCTTCACCCCCTCATTTTGTATTTTCCCGGGTTACGGAGCAGCGCTCACCCCCGCAAGCCGGTCTGATCGTCTAGGCGCAAGGCAGACCTGCGCCTCACACAACCTTCCCACGACCACAGTCGCACAACGCGGAGCCAAGCCAAGGCGACGACGCATCTTATTTGCCAAGCACCTTCACCGACTTTCTGTAGGTAGTAATCAAGTCGAGACGAAACAAGAAAGCACGGACGGACTGAAGTGAGGCAAACGATTCCGTAGCGTAATGGAAAGCGGAACTGAGCCAGCCTCCGTTGTCAAAGATGTATGCTAAGAGCCTACCTATCGATGAATATAATGTACATATAGCACGTGGACAGCAACAATCATTCCCCCTCCTCCTTTGCGCCACCGCCAAAACTCCAATAATCAACGCAAGCAAAGTGAAGCAACGAGACACGATCAAAAACGCAGACAGTACAAGGCAGGTGACCCCAGCCCAGCTTCCAAAAAAAAGTAGCTCGAGACAGCAATCGTTCCTGTCCTCCTCGTAATCTTACTCAATACATTAAGCCCCGAAGGTGGTTCAAGATCCCACCCTCTTCCTCTCCATTGCCCTTCATTCTCCTCGCCCAGACCCAGTGTAATGCAACAAGCCATGCTGCTTAATTCGTGTTCTTCTATCAACCCCAGCGCACCAGCCAAGAGGTGCCGTGTGTACTGCCCCCTCTATTCTGCACTTGCCGTGATGGTTTGAATGCCTCGTGTAATTTCGATCGCCTTGCGAGGAGACGACAACCCGTTGATCACCTTGCGCGCTTTGGCGCTGGCTGAAGTCTTGGAACCCTTGCTCGAATACGTCTTCTGGGTTACAACCTTCTTCGTCGGCGTCTTCTTCACAGGCGATTTGGGAGGTGCCTTCTCAGAGACTGTCTTCTTCGTGACCTTGGCCGTCACAGACGTCTGGCTGGTGACCTGCTTCTTAGGAGTCCCCTTCGAGTATGCCTTCACGACGCGTGTAGTGGTGGTCAACTTCTTCTTGATAATAGTACCTGTCGACTTCCGGCCCTTGAGTGGAGTCCGGCTCGCCCCGCTCGTCTTCTTCCCTCTGGCTTTGGAAGTCACCGAGCCTACCGTCTTCTTCAGAGCAGTAGCAGCGCCTTGCTTGAGCTGCATGCCCACGTTGGCAAGTGCTCCCCTTGTGCTGGTGATGGCCTTCACCGTGGGCTTCTTGGCCTTGGGCTTCTTTGCCTTGTCTTCCTCTCCGCCCAGGAATTCCTGCAGCTTTCGCTTGCCCGCTTTGACAGTGTCCTTGAGGACCGTCTTGATGGCAGGCTTGACCTCGCGGGGCTTTGGTCCCAGAAAGCCACGGCAGTTTGGCTGTCCGCACAGACACTTCTGCACATTCTTGGATGAGAACGGATCGAAATTGTAGTCGTACGTAAGCTCATCTCCCGTCAAGATCGGCTTATCGCCCGCGAACAACGCCATACGAGGCTGCCCGGCAACGATCCACTTGATCATGCGGCAGTTTGGGTTACAGCTGTGGTTGACAAATCTAGCGATGCTTCCCGTAGTAGCGTCGATAATCATGTTCTGGTCAAAGCTCATTAAGTAGTAACACTGCGATGTTTTGAGTATGAGCCAACAGATCTTGCAATCAAGAATACACAGGGAGGGGTGGGCACCATGACTTACATCGTTGTTCTTGTAGATTTCGTTCATTCTCCGCTCACACTCCTCTTCCGTGATAATTTCTCCCGCGTATTCCATAATAATTTGGTTCGGCTCGAAGCAGCGGTTGCTGCGGACTCCGTACCCACGGTCAGAAGTCTTGATCACCTCAACGCCAACACGGTATTTCCCGCCCTTGTTTCGCCGAGCTGTGAGATCTGCAAAGGCACGGTTCGTACAATTCTCCTTTCCAACGCTGCAGTTGGAGTCGTCGCATTCGTAGAGCATAATTCTGTTCTGGCAGTTGTCCCCGCAGCCGTCCTCGGGCTTGCAGACACACTTGGACATGTCGTGATAGTGGGGGGACTTCCTCCAAATATCCTTGGAATCTCCGATGAATCGGTCTAGGTCAGGATTGTCAGCTTAAATGCGCCTGCGCAGAATGTTGTCATGTCCTCGCTTACTTTTGGTCATTTTCCTCCACTCGTCTGGCTTTGGCTGTCCGGGAGGGAGCGGGTTGCAGACGTGAAAAGGGAGCCGGAAGTCGCGCCCAGCAATGAGGGTGCGCAGGCCAGTGAACATGGGCGACGGCATGATCTTATTGACACGGCCGCTGGGAATAAGCTCGGGAAGTTCGGAAAGCTGCTTCTTCTCGGTCATCGTGAGGCCCTTGTAGATATCCATTGGCGCATCTTGCCCGGAGTAGAGACCCTTCTCCAGATATTTCTTGATTCGGCGCTGCTTGGTGTTGGTGACGGGCTCAGGAGACTCCGTCTCCTCTTGATCGGCCTTGGGATCGTTTTTGGGCTCGTCCTTCTTGGCCCTCTTTCGCGCGCGGGACTCAGCCTCTTTTGGATCAACGTATTTTCCATTAGCCCACACGGTGGTGACGATGGGCTGCTCGTCAACGTGCGCGAATTCCTTGGTGTCTTGCAGTCGGCGCAGCTCCCTAGAAATCTTTTGCGGGGGCGGGGCTACGATCTTGTCCATCGACTTGCGACCGCGTCGATCAGTGTTGACAATCATCCTATTCAAGGTCGCAACGTCGAGGGTTGCCCGGCGGGACGATGATCGTGGAGGGGGCGATGGCTTGGCTCGACGAATTGTGCGCGGCGACGACGTCTGCGAAGCGGATTGGGAGTCGCGTGCGCCAATGGCCTTCGATCGGTTGGCGGCACGCGCATTTTCCTGCTCCAAGAAACCATCATCCTCCATGAGGCCAGCTTTGATAAGGGTGCGTCGGCGTCTGTTGGAAATGACATCGCCATTGGCCCGTCGCTTCCCATGACCATCAGTGCCACTCAATTTAGATAAGTTGTAGACGGGAGCGGCCTTGGACCGGCGTGGGCGGGTGGGCGTGTCTCGTGCTTCACCCTCTTGCACGGGCTCCTGGACGGGCGCATCCAGCATCGGCACGTCGTCATGGGCGGAAGATGGCAGAGAGGTCGTGGGCTCGGAATCGACATCGACGGTGATTTCGTCGAGCTTAGAAGGTTCGGAATTCATGCTGGCGCTGTCGGCAACGGTGGTAGGGGGTGTAGAGTTCGGCAACGACGCGTCATTGGAGAAGGTATCGTTGGGCAAGGCCGAAGCCAGGGAGAAGCTGCTGCCCGGAGAGAGCGACATGGCAGCGGCTTAAATTGACGCGCAGGCAACTGTCAGTTGGTTGTTTCCCAAGATAGTGATATTTCGCAGGCGGGCATGCGGACAAGGGGGCAGAGAGACGCGAGAGAGGGGAAAAGAAACCAGGCCAGAACGGAAACAAGCAGACGAAGAAAAGAACGCAAGGGGACAATGGGCGGATGACTGGCGATCAGGACCGGCAGCTGTCCGTCTCGAGGGGGGAGGGGAGGTGGTGGAAGGAAAGAACGCGAGGTCGAGAATGGATGAATAAGGCAAAGGTAAATTAATTAATATCAGGCGTTGGGCCGGTGGACACCAGGCCGAGACGCGTCTGTGGCTCAACCATAAGCAACAAGGGAGAGGCGAGAGGAGCCACTTGGTGGGATTGGCTGTGGGCCAGCCGCGAGCAGCCACACCTCAGCGACCACCACGACAAAGACAGGCCGGGAATGGATCTATTGGGAAGAGAGACAGAGGACACGACCCGCTGCTGAGGGCTGCTGCTGCTGCTCCATCCCGCGCCCCTGGTCTGGGGGCTGGTCCGCCTGGTTGGCCATGCAGCACTTGCACACGTCCCGGACGCATTGGGATGCCGCCAGGTCAACAAACAGGCCCGGAGCAGTATTAATGCTCTCCTTGTCTGTGAATGAAGCCCCGTGTAAATGCAGAAGGCGCGTAGAGTAGAAAGCAAGGGAGGCCACATCCACCACCACACACGCACTGGAGCAGGAGGTATGCACCGCGAAATCAGGCTAAGCAAGAGACGAAACTCAGGACCGCCACTCTGTCACCAATGCGTATGGATGCGTATAGCTTGTTTCGCAGCGGGGGGGCAGAGAATGTCGCCAAGTGCATGGTGGGTGGTGGTGGCATGTTTCGAAAAACAAGGGCAAAAAGGGCAACTGTTTGTGAATGTAAAGTGGTTTGATAGGGGAAAATGTGAGCTTGCAAAGAAAAAAAATTGTTCAGGCTCACCTTGAACACGTAAAGCAAAATAGTTGTGACTTTGTCTTCCTCAGTAGTCAAAAGAAACGGCGAGAGCAGAATCAAATCAGCACAGCCAGGCGTGTTGAGAACAAATTCGCTCTGATTGCTGAGACTAGTGCCGAGTTACCTGCTTACATCTAGTCTGGGCTTGGGCCACGGTCGCAAATAGATGGAGCAGGCCAGTTCCAAGGGTCGTGCTGGTCGGGAGCGAAGCCGACGAGTTGGTAGTTGTGGGCGTGAGTGTGAGTGTGGATGTGGATGATTTGCGGATGTGAAGGGGAGAAAATAAAATCCAAGTGACGGAGCACGGATGAGGAAGGCAAGAGGCTGAGGGAAGGAGTACGTATAGGCAAGGCAAGGTTGGGGAGGTGCTACTAGGTAAGAGTAGGAGTAGGAGTAGGAGGTAGGGCACGACAGGGAACGCGGGTGGGTGAGCACGAGGAAGGGGGTCTGTTAAAGCCGGGGAGGCAAGGTGATGTGATGGTGAGAGCGCGTAGCATCAAGCTGTATTGTGTCGATGACTGTTGGGATTGTGCGCGGCTGCGTCGTGCGGGCAAGTGATGAGTGAATAAGTGCCTGCTCCCTGTCAGAGCGGTGCGGTTGGCGAGGCAGACGAGGGAGATGCAAAGGTGGGAGAGAAGGAAAAGGGTCCGGATGCGTGAGAGCGAATGAATCACGATACAAAGTTTATTGGGCTTGTGCCGTGCCGTGCCTGTGCCAGTGTCTGGGTCTAGGTAATCTAATCCAATCCAATCCAATCCGCCCGGCAGCCTCTTGTCAACTACCTCTTCATAGTGCCCGATAGAGACCCAGGTTGCAACCAATGATCCTGTACGACCGCCATTAGGGGGTGGAGGCTGCTTCTAGGTCAGAAATACGACACACGCGACTTCGCGCCTTCAGCTACGACGGGGACATGCCTCATTTGCACTAAAATACTCGTTGTTGCGATATAGGAGAGGACTTGGGTTGGGAGGCAATGCTAACAAAGTTACCTGGGTAAGGAGGTACTTGTGGCTGAGCCGCATGCAATGGCCCAGACAAGTAACGCTCTAATCAATACCCAAGTGCTGACTGAGAATAAGCCAACTAGAAACATACCGTGTCACCGGCGACTTGCCAAAAAGCAGACGTACGGACCTAACACGACTGACAGAGGGGCATTGCGGTGTTGGCGATGAACGGCTCTTGCGATTCGCGAAGAGAAAGTGGGCAGCCAATTGCTTATCTGGCCTTCGAGGTATCTGCGCGATACGGTCAACGTCGTGGTTAAGCCGTCTCATCCGCCAGCTCCGAGTTCACCGATATCCAGGCAATTCTCTTGCAAAGTTGAGAATTACTTTCCATGAAGAAGTCATTCGCATTATTTTAGATGATCCGTTGCAATTACCTCTCTCTTGGCTGATCGGGCGAATGGATTAGAGTGGCATCGAGGGAGCACAACACTCGATGATACCCGCACGTCAACCCCCGTCCAGGCCCTTGGCAAGTAAAGACCATCCAACGTGCGGGCAATGAGCATGAAAATAGCCCAAAAGATCTGTTATCTCGGCCAGATGTGCTTTCAGTGTAAACCTTTTTTGAATTCACGCCGTGCTTCATTATTTTACCCCACGTAGGGCTGTTAGTCGAGCCGATACTTCAATTACCGACGGGGCGTACACTCCCCTACAAGTCGCGACACGAAAGTATTTCACTAGATAAAAACATTTCCGTTTATGTATTCTATTGCCAAAATGGCCTAATCCGTGTTTTTATCACGATGCGTTGCTGTGCTATCGCGCGAGCACCTCACATCCAGTTGCCACATTGACCAAATGAGCGGCTACGGCTAGCCATGCCTAACTACCTACATTCGTATCAACAGGGACGGAAGAGAAAATAGCTGCGCGAGCCCTAATTCTTCGTGAGAAATGATCTTGAGGTATATTCAATATTCCTTTGTCCTTTAGCAGGGCAAGATTTGGTCCCTGTGCGCAATTCAATGCTGGAGTGTTTACGGCTCCCGCGACATAAAAGTGCAGCATCTAGCGTTCTGGTAGTCAACACACCAGTGTGACTCTCAAGAAAAATAACCAAGAAAAAGATATTTATCGCGACTTTAGGAATCTAATATCCCCTTCCCCATCCTCCGTCGAAAGCCGTCTCATTTTATCCGTGCTTCTCCAAGATGGCGGCATCAAAGGTAGGAATATTGCCCCCCCCAACGTGTGCGACGCGATGCATGCCACAGATCGGCCCATCCGGCCCTGGAGCGATTGCATTTCAGTCGGTTCTCAGAGTACATACATTTGGCATACTTCGTTGAGCGCAAGTGCATCTTTTGTTTTCTTTTTTGCTAGTTGGAGCTTCGCTCAGCGTCGTTCTACTCACAGTGTGCTTACACCAACCACTGGGCTATCCAACCGCGGGTGTCAGAATAACAGCTACGAAGGTGTTTTAATCCCAAGTTTCCAATATAGGCCACCATATTGATAGACAATAGGTAGTAGTCATAACGATAATAAATGATTGAGCAATTATTAGGCAATTTATCTGCTTACAATTACACTATAGGAAGCATCAACCCTATCGACGTGACTTTGCATTCCCTTTTTCCTGGCAACCACTTGCCAACCACCATATCAGATATCACCACTTATAACACCAACAAACTAGAAACACTGTCATCTCTACTCGTAGCCCATGATTCCGCGCAGTCATTACGTCCGAAAAACATGCTGCTTTCGGTCAGCGAAGATATGGCCAACCGGCATCCTCCCCCCAACGACCTCCCCTCCCTGCCTCTTCGTCCTACAACAGGACGGCATAACTGCGTGCATACAACCACCCCGATATCCGAGATGGGTGCATATTTTATGCTTCTAGTAGCACATGTCTGCTTATTAATAGATATCGCTGCAGCCATGCTGCGTCCCAATCAAATGAGCGAGAGAGGCGCCCGCCCACACCACGATGACAGGAGCAACCTTGAGCGCGACTCACCATCTTCCATCGCCCGCCCCTCTCACACTTGCTTCAACATGTTCTCCCAGCAAGCACTCAAGCGTCGCTTTTGACGCAAATTGATGCCATTCGGCACGAGTCTGACCTCGCTGCACACCGAAAGACACCTCGTCGAGATAAGGGACACGAGCCAGCAGCTGGGCTAACCAAGATGTAGCGAATCTCTTCTTCTTCTGACAACACGGCCGCCAAAGAAAGCGAGAATAATATTACCGGACGCAAGCTATCGCTGGAACAAGTGGCGCTATTGCATGTTGAGGCTATAACAGAGTCCGAGGAGGAGGAGTACGAGGAGGAGGAGGAGGAGTGCTGGGATTGATCAGCGCTGCTTTCTTTTCTTTTTCCGCCCTGCCGCTGTGCTTTCTTTTTCCAGTCTCGTCACCACCACAAGCGCTAGCAGATTTGGCATCGATTGACCTCCCCCAGAAGAACAGCGCCGAAATGCTCCATGGCCCTGCTCCATGGCCTCCGCAGTTGCAGGTCACAGGTCCATCAGACTCGCGGGGGTGGCGCACTCGTCATTCGTCATCTGCTCCATTCTCAGCATCAGCGGCAGAGCACATCGTAGCGGCGGCATCAGCACAATGCAGAGCTGCTCCGACAGGCAAGAAGAACAGGAAATCCAACAAGCCACCACGGCCAGATGAGATCATCAACACGAGAACCCAGACAGCCAGATCCTGTTTCGGTGCCCGTCACAACTCACGGCGGCCCAACCAACCACGCAGGCGAGACGAGACACCGGACGGGCTGCAGGCCAGTGAGGTCATCACCGTTTCCTCTTTCCTCGACAGAGCCAACAAACAGCAAAATCCAAACGCGCTCAGCTCCCAACCACGCCCTCTCAACAAGCGCCCACCGCTCAGCTCGACCCTTGGGCGTCCATCGGTCAGCCCATCGGGGACTCGAGGCGAGGCGAGGCGAGAGACAGGTAATATGTAGCTTACCAACCCAGTCCCAGCCCAACCCACACCCAGAGCCCATCGCCTCTCGCCCCCTCTCTCCCTCTCTGCTGTGTCGCTAAGACGTCGCACCCGCCCCGCCAAGCTTCTCAATCCGACTCGTCACATGCAGCTGTACATGCCCTCAACTTGCTCGAAACTCCTACGTACATACATGCGCACCCACATGCCTCATGCCCTGCCCCCTCCCTGTTGCTTGAGCCTGGGCCTGGGCGATCTCTCTCGCTGTACGCACACACTCTCTCTCTCGCACACCTGGCTGCATACATACTTACACATGTACATACACGCAGCAGGCAATAGCGTCGAATATGAACCTGCCCTACGCCCCCAGACCCTGCTTTTTCGCCTCCAGCCCCGAGGACATGCGGGAGGGCTGGATGCATCGCCGTGCTATCCCAGATTCGGGATCCCGCGTCTCCCGACTTATCGACCCGCATCCTCTCCCGTCACTTTTCCATTAATCCCCGGCAGGCATTCATGTAGATGACATTCTGACCGCAAATTCGTTTCCTCCCCTCCCCCCCCCTCCTCCTTCGCTCAAGCGTATACGTGAGGTGGTAGATTCCTCGCTTCCAAGCGAGGCATCATGCAGCCGGTGAGGGCCCAAGATGAGAAAAGAAACAGAAATCTCAATTTATGATGTAAAATAGGCGATGGGAAAGGGAAAGGACATTCCCCTTTTGATCAAGGAAGGCAGTGACGCGCAGAAAATGAGTTCATCTCTCATCTGCAGCGTACAGCACGTAAGAAGGAGAATCTACCGTCACCGCCATCCCTCTCGCCCTCTGCGGTGTAACGAACGAGTGTAAGCCAGGGTTTCATACCGACGCAGACACAAGATGCTGAGACCGACCAGAAGCTGGATTGGTGGTCGTAGGGTAGCAAGCAGGACGAGTAGGTTAAACTTCTGGGTTGACGGGCCTTCCCTCCTCCCTCCCTCGTGTCATCTGTCATTATCGTGGTGGTTTCACAGCATGAAGTGCGCCATGGCCCATGAGCAGGTGGTCCCCCCCCCGAGCTAGAGCACGGCAATGATGGCATCAGCCGGCCAACGGCACCCACCCAACCAAGGTCTATCAATCTAGCTGGTGTCTTGGCGCGTCTCTGCGGGGAGGATGAGGGGGGGGGAGTAGGGATGGTGATACTTTGTGTGAGAGAACAAGCCAAGGAAGACCCCAGATGCGCAACTACATGGAAACGCGCATATAATCCTCAAGAACGTGCTGCAGGTCGAGGTACCGTGCTGCAAGCGCCATGGGGGCGTGCCCGCAACGCACCCATCCTCCTCCCCGTTGTTTCTGTCTCTCCCCGCGAGCGAACGCACTTTGCTTCTGCCTGCGTTTGTCTCTCGGTGGCACTGGCCCATCCGGACGCAATGCCTGCCCGCCAGTGCCTGGATGATGACCCCCAGGATCAACAGGAATATCTCCTGCCCTCGTCGGCCTGGTTCCGGATCGCCAGCCTCGACCCTCGTAGACGTTACACGTAGAAGTCACTCCCCCCCCTCCTTCTAGACCCCCAGCGTAGCATGATGGGCAGGAGGTTCTGTTGGTCTAGGTAGCTTTGCGTCCCTTCCCCCCCCCCCCTGCTCGCTGCTCAAGCTAATGAGAGGGCGTTGTGAAAAGAGCTGTCACAGTAGGGGGGGCAGGGCAGGATGAGGAGATTTCCATCCAACGTCTCGCCAGAAAACCCCATCCAACTCGAAGTGGTTGCTGCACGCTGCAAGCCACCGCAGGCCTGCCGGAGGCAATGGAGAAACAATGGAGGCCACACCCTCAGTTCTCGCCGTGCAGCGTACATACATGATGCTTGTCGTCTGGGCCGAGCCCAAACAGCACACCCGGCAGGGAGAGATGATCGGGCGGCAGTCGTACACGTGCAGGCGGCGGGCGGAGTGCTCCGAGGCAGGTTTCATCACGAGAGCCGGCCATTGCGAGGGGCCTAATACGACCGAGGATAGCCAGTAAGTAGGTACCTAGCCCGGAGCTTCGCCTGCCATCTGATCTGATCTGACGGCTGGCAAGAGAGACGCCAGGCGTGGGCCGCGAGACATTAACCGAGCTGGGCGTAGGGAGACAACATGGAGGCGGGACGGCGAGGAAACAACAGCGAGTCTAATGCAGATGGCTACATGCTAGATGACCTCCCTCAGGCTGGATCACGGCAGGCAGCTGCTCGAATCAAAAGGATGCACGGCCTCCCACAATTGGATAGTGAGAGACAGGGATGACGGCGTCTAACCGCAATCGCAACACGATGCCACAGAGAACCTTAATCCATCCAGTAGATGGCCGGCTCGGGTGCATATGCAAGCTCTTTCTCATCAGTCGCATCCATCCCCTCACCATCTCTCGTGCTGAGATGTGATGCGATGTGAGGCGAGCAGAAGGGCCAACCACATCGACCACGGCCGGAGCACCAGTTATATAAGACACCACGGCATCGGGCCTTGGGATCAATTGTTTCTTCCTCCCCATCCTGCTCTCATCTCATCTCGTTTCTCTTTCCTTCTCTGCAGGCCGCTACTTTTAATACAATCTGCCCTTTGACCTTCTCACTCTCGCTGGCACGCCGAACGCTGCCTCTCTTGCACCATCCGCACATCCATCCAACAGCATCACCAAGCACAATTCAGGGTGTCTCTCTCGCTCACTTACACCCGCCACCAAATCCATTCGATCAATCAATCAATCAATCACTCACTCGCCCAACGCCCTCCTCCACCCAAAATGTCCAAGGCATGTACATCCATCTCCCTGTCGCTCAGACCTCCCATCCCAACCTCTCCTACAAACCAGACATTCAAATGGCTAACAGCAACCAGCTCCAAGACAAGACCGCACCACACTACACCGTCCCCAGCATCCCCCCCGTCCAGATCAAGGGCCGATGCGGCACCATGGAAGACTTCCGGCGGCGCTACAGCACCAACGAGGACCCGACTTACACCTACGACATCGGCCACACCAAGACGCCCAAGCGTGTCGTCGACGACGGCGAGGCTGGCCTTTGCCTCGATCTGAGCACCAGGCGTTGAATTGAAACGGAAAGGATACCCAAAGCCAAAAGTCTCTTGTTTTATTTTTCTTCTTCATTTTTACTTTCGCTCAAAAAAAATTAAATAGTAGTTAATTCATCCAAATCGAGTCGCTCGTTTGAACCATGTCTTAATCACCTTCCTCTTCCACTCTGCACTGGTGCCAAAACGTCCCCATGCCATCCTCACCTCGACAATCCCACACAAACCTTCAATCCAACACAACTTTTACCTAAAGCAAAGCAACACAACATCTCGCCATGCTCCATCACGACCCTCTGTCCCAATTTACTCATCCGGTCAACTTCTCAACAAGACAACCCGGCCACACATCCAATCCTGACCACACACATCCAGTCCTCACCACAGCAGAGAAGAGCCACCATCCCCCTCCCCATCCCAATGCGCAAAGCAAAGCAGAGAAATCCCAATCACCAAAAACATAAAAATTCCCATATCACCTCGCGGAGCCATCTCCGGGTCTTCCACTTACCTATTACAATGACGTGGACTCTCCCTCATCTCCATCTCCAGCGGGTTAAAGCGTTCCCACCCCGCAAAGGCCCCCCCCTTCCCTTCCCCTCCCCTCCCTTGATCAGGCAAGCCGAAGCCAAACCACCACCACCCGCCGCGACACACCAGAAGCCAACGATGCGTCCCGAACGGGAAACCGATGAGTTCGCTGGCCGTTCCCCCCGTCGGTGGGGGGCCACTCAAAAACCACCCACATCCTCGACGCATCCCAGGGATAAAAAGCCTTATCAGGACCGGGATGGGAATGAAAAGGTAGGTGTGCGCCGCCGTGCGCGACGTCTTGGCGTGCTGTCGCGGTGCCCCCCTGCTGCGGCGGGGATCTGGCCGACCACCTTCCAACCCTCCAACCGGTTCTCTGGGTTGGAGGGGGGGTTGCATTCGCGTACGCGCTTCGGAGAGGGGGGGAGGGTGGTGCTTTGTGCGAGGGTTCTTGCATCCAAGTGTGCCAGGGGATGGGGGGGAGTCAAAAGGGCCCGGCAGGCTTGCTTCATTCCCCAGCCTGGGGGAGCACAGGTCATGCGGACGGTCGAGGCTCAACCTCCGGACTGCTCTTAATGCGAGCACGGGCACAGACGAAAGTTTGTCTCTCTTCCCCGGCTCGGCTCTCTACATATAAATGAGTTCGTCACGTCATTCCGCAACATGAACAGAGACAAATAATCGGTAGGATAGGTCAGCGAGGCCTAAGATCCTTGTCTATTAAGTATCTAACTCGGTAGGAAACATGGGGAGCGGGATATAAAACGCCAGCGACACATCATTAAAGAAGCACTAATGGTATAAAGGGTATCGGCCTCGAAAGGGGTAGGGTGTATATCATCGCCAAGTGGTATATCCGGGGATTGGCTCCGAGGTTTGGTTCGTGCTGCTGCTCATGGCCTCATGTCTCGGGCGAAGTGGAACAAATGACCAGTTGAAGGCTAAGAAATCAGGCAGCTGCTTCTTCTTCGTTCCTCTGACTCGGCAGTCTTAGGTCTTTGCCGCAGCCGCAGATGTTTCAGATGTGGCCTTGGCCTACTCAGCTGCGTCTTTTGTGGGCTCCTCCTGCTTCTTAGACTCCTCTGCCTTGGCCTCTTCCTTCTTAGTCTCCTCTTCCTTGGTTTCCTCCTTCTTGGGCTCCTCCTTGACCACTTCCTTGACCTCTTCTTCCTTAGCCTCTTCCTTAGCCTCTTCCTTCTTCTCTTCCTTGGTCTCCTCCTTCTTCTCCTCCTTGGACTCCTCCTTCTTTGCGGGCTCCGGCTCCTTCTTGACCAGCTTGATAGCCTCGCCCTCCTTCACGCTGGGACCCTCACCGCCGTACTCCTTGGGCAGTGACGACTTGATCTGGGGCAGCTCGGCAGCCAGCGTCGTGCCGGAGCTCATGGGGTGGAACTTCTTGAGCGTCGCGGGCGCCAGGAAGAGCTTCATGGCGGCGTACATCCAGCCCATGATGGTCGGCACGTTGACAAAGTACTTGTGCTCCAGCAGCTCCGGGTAGGCGGTGGCGAAGGCGTCGATGGTCTGCTTGCTGGCGGCCTTGACGTGGGGGTCCATGCGCAGGAAGCTGACGGAGAGGTAGTCGTGGACCTGGACCATCTTGTAGGGGTCCGCCACGCTTGGGTCATCCGAGATGGGCTCGGTGGCAGCGTCGATCCTGAGCTTCTGGACTCCGAGCTCCATCAGGGCAGTGCGCCATCGGACGAACCTAAAAGACTTGTCAATCATCATCTACGAACAAAAAAAAACGGGGAAACCGGTAAGAGATATCCACTTACTCGTCAACGTCTCCAAACGTCTTCTTGAAGCTCTTAACGGCGCCGTAGATGTTCCAGGTGATGACCGTCTCCTGGCCGGCGGCATTCTTATGGACGGTGGCATAGCCCAGGCCCTCAAAAGTGTCGGCGTCAAAGCTGCGCTCGACGAGCTCGGTGGGCTTCAGCTCCTTGCGCCACTTGAGGGCGTCCTCGAGCTGCTTCGCGGCGACGTCGACATCACCGCCCTTGGCGCGCAGGAACTTTTGCAGCACGATCTTGGCCGGGATGCTCGTCTCGATGTCCTTGAGCTCGATGCCCCACATCTCAGTGTGCTCGGCCTTCTTGAGGATCTCGGGGAGGCGGGCGGTCAGCTTTGAGAGGGCCGTCTCTGGCTTCTTGGGTGCCTCCTCCTTAGTCTCCTCCTTGGCCTCGTCCTTCTTGGTCTCCTCCTTGGCCTCTTCTTTGGCGGCCTCTGTCTTGGGAGCCTCCTCCTTGGCAGCTTCCTCCTTGGCGGCCTCGGTCTTGGGAGCCTCCTCCTTGGAAGCCTCTACCTTTGGCGTCTCCTCCTTGATAGCCTCAGCCGCAGGAGCGGCGGCAACAGCAACGGGCTCAGCAGTGGGCTCCACGCCCGGCGCAGGGGCAGCGGCGGCGACAGTCTTTTCCTCGACAGCAGACATGGCGACGTTGGGTATCTAAAGGGTATGAAAAAAGGAAGGATGTTTGGGGAAAGGCGTAGAGGGAGGAAAAAATCCGACAAGGTTGTCTATTAAAATTTTGGGGGAACAAGGCGGGGGGTGGGTTATTAGATCAAAACAAACAAACCGAGTCCAACAACAGGGTGCGATGAGCTTGACGAATAGCGTGGCTCAATCAATGCGCCGCGGGCTGTATTCAGGCTTTGGGGGGTATCGTGGAGGGGTATCGAGAAGGGGGTATCAAATAAAAAGCAGGAATCGGCCAAAGAGCGCAATTGCGTCGACTGGTCAAGATCTAATCCAACGGCGTCGCAGGAGAGAGAGAGAGAGATGGGATTCAGGAGAAAGGCCGGAGCGGAAAAAGGTCATGGCCTGATTGATATCTCTGGGAGTTTCGAGGTGTCAGCGTCGTAGCGCCAGTTGCTGCCTCCACTCCAGCCCGGCCGGGTGGGGCGGGCCTTCCCCCTGTAATTCACTGTGCGCGGTGCCCAGATCAATTCAGATCAGGAGAGGCCGTGCGCTGTGGCCCAGTGCCACGGTGCTCTGCTGCCGTTGGAGTGAGGATCGCGAGAGAGCTGTGGGCGAGGCGAGGGAGCCCCTGCAGCCGCTAAGAGCGGTGTTGTTGCAGGTGTCGCTACTAGCCTGTCGCGCGACACAGCTGCGGGCTGTTAGTCGGCGCTAGCACGAGCACTGTGGCGTCGCACAACGTCCCGTCTGGCGGGGAAACGAAATTACAGCGCCGGGCTAGGGGAGGATCCGAGCGTGGCTGGTGGCCAATCGATCCCTCACAGCGGCCCCTCGAATCCTGAGTGGCCTGCAGCAAAACGACAAAACGGCTTCAAGTTTCAATTTGGGTTTTATAGCGGTAGTACGGATCGTAATCTGCAGTCTGTTCAAGCGTCCTGTGTACCCCCAAATCCGAGCCAGTGCTTTCACCAACCCTTCCAAAAATTTCCAGCACACCAATTCGTCAAGGACCGTGAAGTCCGTCCTAATCTCAAGATTGTCAGGCATCGTATAGCGACAGACATCTCCCATGTGGGCCTTCCGATCCGTTTCAGTATGGACCCTTGTTTTCCCCAACCCGTGTTTTCGTTGTTCAATCTCGCGTACGACTTCTCTCGAGGGAAATGAATGCAATGGCAGATTAAAAAGGAAAATAAAAGGAAATAAAAGGAAAATAAGGAAACAAACTCCGATCCGATCCGATCCAAACCAATCATCTCCACTCGAACGTGATCTGAAACACAGAAAAGAAGGAAAGTGTTTCTTTGGGTCGAAATTGGTTGTGCAGGGTAGCCAGCCCAACATGATGGCTGGTTTGCGGCAGGCAAGTGGCATTGATCGATTTGTGTATCGGACCCAACGCGATTGAGTGAGTGTAATGTATGCATCAAAGGAGTGACAAATGCGGGAACCAGGGCAAGGGCAAAAAACGATGAGGAAAGAAAAAGAAATAAAGAAACAAAAACAATCAAGAGAGTTAGTCGGACGATTCACCACCTTTACCTTAGTACTTGGGCTGTGTTGCTGGGTTTAGTGGCAAGCCAGTGCCCGGGACAGGACTCGCTCGACGGCGGAAAACTCCATGTGAGCGACCTGGGCAATGGTCAAGCTGTCAAAGGCAGGGCCCATGACGTGGCCAAGCTCGGCCCAAAAGTGACCCCAGTAAGGGTCGGTGTCACGAGTGCGCTCCTGGATATCGTTGCGGTCCTGAAGAGGCCGAGACATGGTGTCACGCAGCGTCTGGTCACGGATGAGGGCAATGTACCACTGCTCAAAAGGTTAGCAAAATGCAGCGAGGTGAAGAGAGAGAGGGGGGGAGGCAAACCTCAACAACGTCAGGAGGCATCCCGGGCTTGAGACACATCGCATACTGATGGCGCCATCCGAACGCGTAAGGCGGCTGGCCATAGCCTAGCTGCTGCTCTTCATCCGACATTTGCGCGAACCAAGCAATGTCGTCCTTCATGAGAGGAGTGAAGCCGTGGCAGCCCATTGCCGCACTGGCGACGCGGCGATAAAGCTGCCTGTTCAAGTGCAGGTGGTTATCAGTCTTGTAGATGCTCCGAGCCAGAAGACGAAGGAGCTCGCATGTCGCCTTGAAGACGGCACGCCGCTGCGAGATGGTGATGTGATCGGTGTAGCTCCATGGGAACTTCTTCAGAGTGCTGATGAGACACTCGTAGGGACGCTGAGGGCAATCCTTGGAGAATGGAGACTTTTGTGTGTGTCAGTTGACAGGTACAGGAGAAGAAGCACGTGTGAGATGGCGAAGAGAGATCGACTTACTCTGTGCGGGACCTCAACATGCTTCACAAGCATGGTCATTTCTTCTTCAGAGATGAATCCCTTGAAGTTCTCCCAGGGCTGATCCGGCTTTTGGGCCTTGAACTCGGGCCTGGAGCCATCCCAAAAGATGCCAACAGCGAGAGGGAACAGATCCTTCATCAAGCAGCCCTGATCGGAGAGTTCAACATCCACAGGGCGATCACCGAGGCGGCTAACGCGGCCATTCATGATGTTCAGGTGATGCCTCTCGACCGCTTTCATGGCATCTTCAAGGGTGCAAAATTCGACATAGGCATCCATGGTCTTGCTAGTGACCCGCTCCATGATGATGTGCACAGGTTCGTCACTGTCATTGAGAATCTTGGAGTTGCGCCCAAGGAAGGCAATGACTTCCGCGCGCTTGGTATCAAACGGGATCTGGGTGTGTGGGTTGTTAGCACGAGCAGTATCGATGAGCGGTAGGCGAGGAATGGCAGGGCTCACATTACGAATCTTGACAACGCCGTGGTTGACGGTTTTATGCTGCTTTGAGCCCTCGACGAAAGGGAAAAACTCGGGAGCCATTGCGGTACTGAAGCTGGGATATCCCGACGGAGTCGAGGTGAGAGCCTTCAACTTGTCAGACCGATAGTCGAAGGCCTGCTGTTCCTGCAAAGCCAATGGAGAGGCCATCTTGTGAGCAGCAAATGTGTTTGCCGCGCCGGGATCATAGAAAGGATCCTGCGCTCCATTCTGGGCTTGGTATGGAACGAGTCCTAGATTGAACTTGGGGGGTGGCTCTTGACGAGCGGGCTGTCCACATGTTGTGGGGGCATAGTTTCTAGGTTCAGTATGGTTAAGAGGTGTTGCTGCAGGAGCACTCAAAAGGTAGCTGGGTGTAGAATGCTGGGGAGTGGGATCTGGACTCATCACCATGGATGACGTGGGCTGGGCCGAGCCGGGGAACGGGCTGACGGAGAGAAATGTCTTGAGTGACCCGTTGGAGTTGGAATAGGGAACAACGGCGTTTCTCTCACTCATAGGAGTATGAGGAGCCTGTTGCTGGGATGGATGTTGTGCAATGTTCACCGATGGGGCGGGCTGGTAGGGCATCAAAGGCGCAGTGTTCGCTGGGACTGGGGCGCCCACCTAGGACGTAGCAGTTCCATTCGCGATGCTATTGTGGCCCTGGTTGAATCTCTGGAACATGTGCTGGGAGGGGTAGTAGGGACCATTGTTCATGTTGTTCATGGGGGCAATGGGTGGAGGAAGGGGGCCAGCTGTCATTCCGCCAGCTTGGGGCATCGGGACGCTGCATTGGCCAGGAGCATATGTGACGGGCTGGAGGCTGTTAATCGTTTGAAGATGAAGCAGGGACATGTTAGTGATATCCATCTCCCGTACCTGGGTAAACTGTCCGTTGGTCGCACCAATGTTGGGGACCCATGAGCTGGACGTGGGGTTCAGCGTAGCCTGCTGTTGCTTCATGTCAGATTGCTCCAAGACAGATGGTGGAGTCGACGAGTCTTTTGCTGTTGTCCCAGATGTGAGAGAAGCAGATGGCGAAGTAGGGCCATTGTCGCCCAAGGGGTTGTTTTGGGTGGTGAAGTTGTAGGGCTGGTAGGCCTGAGCCGTACCGTTTGCCGTAGCCATGTTGATGAAGTGACTTTCCAAAAGATCAAGTCAGCTTTCGATGAATAAATTTAAGAATCGTGAGGAAAACAAACCGATTTGTGGAATAACACGAGTTTCAAGTTATCCCAAGTTGAAAGCAAGCTCAAGCGTGGGGTTTTCCCCAGTAGCAAGTCTTGGGTTTTCAAGTCAAAGCGCCGCGAATGTTGTTACGTACTCTGGAGTGCAAAGAAACGGCAACAAATCCAACGGGGGCTTTCCAAGAGCGTTTTCAAAAAATGAAAGCAGTCTGGATGGATGGTTTTTGTGCAGTGAGAAGGAAGAGGTGGGTGGATGAGGTGAGGGAACGGGGATGAGGGAGGGTGAGATGGTGGAAAGGGAGGGAGAGAGATTGAGCGAGTCAAAAGAGAGGCTTCGCACCGAGTTCAAGCTGTTTGGAGAAAGGTTACTCGGCGCTGGGCGTGATTGAGTGTGAGATGATGGCAATCAACTCACCTTGGTGGAATGGATCTGAGGTGATGCTCACTTTCAACTCAGACGCGCACCGCGCTGCTTGTTATGATCCCGTCTGCAGAAGCCCACACGCGCACGCCCGCCGGAGGGCACGAGCCCAGAACACATGACTTCTGCCAATGAGAGGCCCGGAGCCTCCTTGGAGCCCACCCATCTGACATTCTGCCAGCTGCTGGCACATGTTTGGCGGGGCAGCAATGTTGTTTCGGCGTGTTATCGATACCCTTGCCTTCTTTTAGGCTTGCAGAGTTTGGCTGTAGCAGATCCTAGGAGGTTGAAGTTGGAAGTAGGGTGGCACAGGAGAATGCGTGAGTAAGTGAGTGCTCTCGCCTTATGAATGGGGAACCCTGAGCGACAATACCAAACACAATGCAGCCTTATTGTGTGATTGTATTCTTGATAACCGGCCAGGCACTCGGAAGCCACCTTTACCCCGAGGCCAGCACATATTCACATGCATAAAGTAGCACCGAGCAGCCAGCTCACACCGAAGTGCACCAGGAAAACAATGACATGGCCGGCCAACGATACCCACCTTAAGTCGACGCTCGTCGTGAAGTCAGATGAACTCGAAAGCACTGCCGGATCCAAGTGTTGGAGTCGTGCCAGCCCGAAACAGAAATGTAGGTAGAGAATTGAGAGATGCAAGTCAATGAGGTTGTATTTATAATAGTCCGAAGCCTTATATAATCCGCATGAGAATCGTCAACTTTTGCTGCCACTCTCCATCTACCGTGGGCGGCCTTCCATGATTTCACCATACAGCATGGCAATAGCGTTCATATGACCGTGATGGCCGTTTAATCGAACTGGCGGAGAAGGTTAGCATGCGTACGGCACGAGGTGGAAGCAAGATAGAACCTACAGGGGTCAAGAAGGACTCGGCTACGAAACGTGCCCGAGCGTTCAACTAGGAGAGCAATTCGTTAGTGATCCCACAACCCCCTCTAATAAACCACTGCGGACTTACAAAGAGCTTCATCTCAGAGATCTCCTTGTCGACTTCCTCCATGAACTGGATGATGAAATCCACCAACTTGTGCTTTAGCATTTCTTCGGTGTGGTAGTTGGTTATTAGGAAGGAGATGTCGTATCCCTACGCGACGTCAGTACTCTGGGGATCATTCTGCGCATGTCGCATCGCACCTTGATAGGCTTTCTCCGGAGAATGAAGAAAGATTCCGCTCTGTAGCTGTGTCAGCCGCCAGCACTCCAACCAGTCATGTTTTAGGCAGGAAGTCGCACCTCATGGCGAGGAACCGATTGAATTTATGGACCAGGATATGTTCAATCTCGTCGGCCTGCTTAATCTTAATGCTGATACGGACGGAGTTGATGCTGGGCTCGATCAGGACTCGCTCGTTGTCGTTGCGGGCAACATGGAGAGGGGTGAGCAGGACCTCCGGTGAGGTCTGGGCTTCAATCTCGGGGACATTGTGGCGTTCGACCGTCTGGGAGGCAAAGTTGGAGAGGGTCAAAGCAGCAGTCAAGCTGCTCCGGACGCATTGGAGGTACGGGCGCAAGGATTGCGACTGTCGGTTGGAGCGAGTTAGTGGACACGGGGAATAGCTAGCGAGACTCAATGACGAGGCATGCGCACCATGGCTGGTTGATCTGGGCTCGGTTACCGATGTAGAGAAACTACACAAACAGCTTTGCTATAGACCGGGTCCTACGCCGTCATTATCTGGTGCGGGTTGACGGCGGGGCTGGAGATCGTGAGGACTTGGAGTTGGTGGTGAGCTCCCGTCTACCTGATCCATGGCACGGCCGTAGATTAGGAGCCAACTCCTCCGCTGACGTTCGTGGTGGGGCAGCAAGCTGCGCCACTACGCCCCAAGTGCTGCTGTCGGTGTGGCATGCGATCACGTGAATTCGCGAGCTTCCCCGGGCGACGTGGCTCAAGCTTAGGTTCAGCCTCCGGGCGTGTGGGCGGTGAGTTACCCCACCATTGCCCAGGTACCAGCTGAGTGACGCATGTTGATTAAAGACTGGTGTTCCGCTTCGAAGAAAATCATTTCTCCCATTTCTCCTCGACATTATCCTCGCCACACTGTTGTATTCATCTCGATAGCTGCATTGCCCTCAGCTACCACCGTTTCAGATATTCATTGCTTGCTTTTGTCTGATTAGAAGAATACCCGAAGCAGTGTCTTGCTTGTATTTACAATGGCGTCGATACCAGGTCAGAGCCCACGGCCATTTGCTCGAGTTGCCAAATTTCTAGTCCACATTGCTGACCATCTGCAGTCATCATCAAACACCAGGGGAAGAAGTATGAGATCGAGGTTGACCCCACATCCACCGGCGAAGACTTCAAGCTGCAAGTCTACAGCCTCACCAACGTCGAACCCGACCGACAAAAGATTTTGATCAAGGGAGGCCAACTCAAGGATGACGCCGACATGGGCAAGCTGGGCCTCAAGCCCAAGCAGGCCATCATGATGATGGGCTCACCTAGCTCCGGTGGCCCCGCCCTCGTTCGACCCAAGGAGGCTGTCAAGTTTGTTGAGGACATGACCGAGGCCGAGCAGGCTCGGCAGGCTGGCGCCACCCCAGCTGGCCTGGTCAATTTGGGAAATACTTGCTATCTGAATTCGACTTTACAAACACTTCGGTCTATCCCCGAGCTCCAGACGGCCCTCACTACCTACAAGCCCACCCCTCAAACCTCGGTCCTCTTGGGTCCCCAGAGGGACTTGGCTGCCGAGCTCTCCAAGGTCTACAGGCAAATGGGCGAGACACAGGGTGCTTTCCCTCCCATGGGTTTTCTCGGTGCCCTGAGAGCCGTGTTCCCTCAATTTGCCGAGATGTCCAAGTCGGGCCAGGGATATGCTCAGCAAGATGCTGAGGAAGCCTGGTCCCAGATCGTGCAGCAGATTGGCCAGAAGGTCAAGGTCAAGGAATCCGAAGATGCCGCCGAAAAATCATTTGTCGACAAGTACATGTCGGGAGAGTTCGTTAGCGAGCTCCAGATTGACGACGAAGGGGCGCGAAGTGCAGGCGAGAAGGCCGTCGTGTCTAAGGAGGCTTTCTACAAGCTCAACTGCCACATCGACGGACAGACAAACCACCTGAGAGATGGAATTCTTGCCGCCCTCCATGAGAAGCTGAACAAGAAGTCCGAGATCCTTGACCGCGATGCCGACTACACCAAGACGTCCAAGATTTCACGAGCACCCAAGTACCTCACCGTCCACTTTGTCCGATTCTTCTGGAAGCGAGAAACCCAGAAGAAGGCCAAGATTATGCGAAAAGTCACCTTCCCTCACGAACTTGATATAGTCGAGTTCTGCTCTGACGAGCTGAAGAAGGCCCTGGTCCCCGTCCGTGACAAGGTCCGCGAAGTCAGGAAGGATGAGGAAGATATCGAGCGAGCCCGCAAGCGACGCAAGAGGACCAAGCAGTCCGAGCTGGACGACATTCCAGGCGGCTCCGGTCTTCCTTCCGAGAAGGAGAAGAAGGAGAAGGAGCAGAAGGAGAAAGAAAAGAAGGAGAGGGAGAGGAAGGAGGTCGGCCAGGCCGCCGCAGCCAAGTCATCTGACGGAGACGTCATCATGGGAGAGACGTTCAAGACCGATTCTGAGATCGATGCCGAGAAGGATGCTGCTCTTCTCGCCGCGAAAAAGGAGCTCAACGCACTCATCGACCCAAAACTGCGCGACGACGACGGTGCCAACCAGTCTGGGCTTTACGAGCTCCGTGGAGTCGTCACGCACCAAGGTGGCAGTGCCGATAGTGGTCATTACACCGCCTATGTCAAGAAGACTGCCACTCTCGACCCCAAGACAGGCGAGAAGGGCGAGGAAGACGGCAACTGGTGGTGGTTCAACGACGACAAAGTGTCAGAGGTGACGAGCGATAAGATCCAGACCCTCGCCGGCGGAGGCGAGTCCCACTCGGCTCTGATCCTGCTGTACAAGGCAATTCCCCTCCCCTCTGCCGAAGGCAAGATCGAGGATACGGCCTGAGGTGCTTGCCCCTTTGGCGAGGGATGGCTTGATGGTCAACCCCGCCTCTTTCTTAATGCGATGCGAAACATGACAAATACCGGATTGGAGACTGGTTTCACGACTTGACATTACGGACGGAGGGGATAGACACTGGATCACAATGATTACGAGATGATAATGGAGTTATGCCACCTTTGTGTGAAACGGAATCAAGAGGAAAATTTTAAAATTACAGAAAGTCTAGTGATGATGAGCACATCCAACGGGCATATCTCGTAGCCATGCTTGCAATGCTTTTGTTCCCCGTAACGCCCATGAATCTCCAACGCCATTGGCCCAATACCATGTATAAAACTCCCAACCGATCCCCGATTATTGATACAGATATATATACTCGTAGAGGTAGAGGAGAAGAAATCTAGCGTAGACCGTCGCATCACGTTGATCTTCTCGCCCTACGCTGCTTCTCCATCTCGCGCTCGCGCACCCGCTCGTCAAACGCATCGAGTTTCCGCTGGAGGGCAGCCCTCTGCTCTAGCAAAAGGAGCTTCTGGTCCTCGAGGATTGCAATCTGTTCGGCCGCCGTCGTCTCGCGAAATTGTTTGATGGCCTAAGGGGCATGTTAGTAACTGCGCTGAACGAGTTCGCATTTGTATGGTTGGGGACGGGGCTATGATTGACTGACCTCTTCCTTTTGCTTGTCCTGCTTGAGCTGTGCGCCGGTGAGGGAGCCGACCATGATGACGGCTGCGAAGCCTACGGCCCATACGGCGCTCTTCATCTTGTTCTGGCGTGTCCATTGTGCGGCGGAGGACATTTTGTGAGGGGTGAGAGGGTCGGATACCGGTCGGGTAGAATTCTGGATGTGTCGTGGTGGGTACGTCTCCCAGCGGTGTCTTCTGTCGGGGGCGAGGGGCGTAGTGGCCAATTGGCTCGATATCAAGGCCCTGGATGGTAATATTGACTTAGAACCAGTGGTCCTTCCAGATCTCCTCGGAGCGGCGGCGGCGGTGATCGTCAGAGGCGGGCGAGAACGGGGCTGGGATGGGGCTGGACGGGGGATGAGGTATCGAAGAAAGCCGTGGCTGCGTTGATACAGGTCTTAGCGGTCGGCAGGTTCGGTCAGGATGGTGCGGTAGCGAACGGCGTGCAGAAAGGTCCTGGAGCTCGATCTCCAGCTCGATGCTGGCCCGAGGCTGGTGGGCTGGATGTTGAAGCAGAGCCTTGGCGGCGTGGGTTGGTGCGTGGGCCAGGATCCTTAGTAAGCGACACTCGGGATGGGCGAGGTTCATGATCGCGGTGGTGATTGTGAACAGCTATTGATTGGTTGGATGCCAGTGGTAGCGATATTGGATAACAGATAGCTTGCAGGGGAAATCTTTCAACTGTAGATGGTAGCTTTGTTCGTTTGGCTGTTGTGTTTCTTTCTTCTGCATAGGGTAAGTCTGTTGTTGTCTGTTTTTTTTTTTTTTTTTTTTTTGGCAAGTGGCCTCATCCGACTTATCTTGGACAAAAGAGAAGCAGTGAAGCACTGTGAAAACAACAACAAAATCATGCGATGCTTTTTCATCTGTGTATCAAGAGCCCAGCAAGGTAGCGGAGCTTAGGCATCCGCCGGCGAGGATTTCCCTTTCTGTATCGGTTTCAGATGGACCTGATACCAGGTATTGCTGCTGGACAGGGACTGCAGCAACCGGGTAGCTACGAGTTACATGGGAACTTAGCCTGGTTTTGCTTGTTGACAACCCGTGAATCACACAAACAACGAGAATTCAACTGATGGGTAGTCATGTGATCATTTTTTTTCAGGTCGCGTGATCAGCCGTGATAGTAGAAGGATGCTCAAGACCCATGGTTGTCTCCTCCCGAGTGCCACCAGAAGCTGGCACCGGCAATGTTCCGTAAACTCAAACTGCAGCGTCCGCGGGTATTTCTCTGCCTGCAGGGAGCCTTGGGAGTCTACCTAGCGCCTTTGTTCAGCCCATGTAACGTCGTTAATTGGCTTCGAGGGCTGTTTCGGCTCAGAAGCCATTGTAGGGCCCGTGTTGGTGCATCCGCGCCCTGGTTGATGAATGCATCCTGCATGCAGCCAGGCCCACCGTCTATTGACTGCCACTTGAAGATGCGATTCGGCCTGATTAGCAGGTGTTGGCGCCTGATTTGGATATCCACGATCGCGTATACCTTGATACGGAAAGCCCGTGTTGGGACAGGTCTAGGATGTGACCACACAGAGGCCTGCGGTTTACCACACAGGGTTTCGTTCTGTCAACGATTTTGAGTTTGTACAGCTCATCATCTGCTGCATTGTATGGAAAATAAGATTACTCGGTGCAGACATTACGTGATGGCATGATCTATAATCAAATCGCCTCTCCTAGTTGGTGACAAGCAGGTGCTTTATCTGGCTGAGCGCATCCATACCGCCTCTGAGGCAGCGGTCTAGGGTACGACCACCTCAAATTTGCCGAGGGCGGGGGAAAGATGCACCAAAATGCAGGGCTCGGTCCTTGGATTTTGTATTCTCTGACTGGGCATTAAGGGCCATAATAAATAAAAGACAAAAATTCCATCTAGTCAATGATCCTATATTTTGTTCTGCAAGTGTTCATTTGTTGATGCGATGTCGGACACGGCCAATAGCCCCTCTCATGTGCCATATTTTTGTCACCCACCTCCAGCACGTCGCGATGATTCATACTCACATCCCTCTCCACAATCGCGTACAGAAGCTTGCTCCATCGCTTCGAGCTAATTTCCCATAGATTCCTTCCTACGGCATCGGCTCCCACAGGTGCCTTCAATGGTGCGGTGAAGCTGTTGCTGGCCACCGATCCCTCCCCCTCACAGCAACCCCTCACAGTCAACCCCACCACCACCACCTCCAAGACCTCCAAAATCGCCTGAGGAGAGCCCACTACCGCGGAGATTCTCGCAAGGCGAGAGTATGCTCATCAGCGGATACGAAGGGGCCTAGACGTCCCCGCAGATGGAGCGTGGTCGAAAATCCGTCAGACTCGCCTGAGGGTGACGACGGTGGTCGCAAGGCTGGGCGAAGAACTGGGCTTCTCGTCGGAGCGGAACTGCTCCATGCAGTAAGCCTCTCCAACAGCTCTTTCAAAACTTTCTCCCAACACCCCACCAGCTCAGATAAGGTGGGTGGCACTTGAAGATCTGATTGATCGGCAAATCAGTAGGGTCCCCTGCTAGGAAACCCGTGAACCATGCCAGCCATGCAATGCAAGCAAGGGCCCGGCCCAGGGACCCAATATCAACGAGAGAACTAACACCTCGAACGAGAGATCTTGTACGAATCATGCTCCACCGTCGTCCTCTCTGAACGGAGGCTATGGATATCCAGCCTCCAGCAAGACTCGCCACCCGGGAATTAGCCAAAAATAGGGTCCTTTCAAGGCTTAACCCTTGCTGCTTGCAGGGGAAAAGGTCCCATTTGCACGCTTGTTCTGGCTGGAGCTTGATCTGTGGATACGCCCGAGCCCACAACACCAACAGATTTTTCTCCCGTCTCTTTTCTGCTTCCGCTACCTTGCCTGACAGAGCTACTGCCGTCTTACCGACCTTGACTGACTCTTGATTACCTTTTTCTCTTTTTCCCGACCTAGGCAACGCGACGCACCGCTGCAATGATACCATCCTGACGGGCGCTGATGGGTCCCGCGATGGCTGACGGCTCCACGTGCAAGATAAGGCCTACCCAATACGTTAAGTCCTCGCCGAGTCATTGTGGGCTGTGGATATGAAAAATTGGAGAGTAAAGAGGAGATTGGAAAGATCGTGAGAATACCATGTTCAGGGCAGAGGAGTTGACGGGATTGGAAATCCGCAGTCTGCTGGGTTGTGGTGATGCCCTATATATTTGCCCTCTCTACACGCCTCTCCTCTGCCCTTCCCTCAGTCGCTACATCCACCTTGACTCTGTAGCTAAGAAGCATAATTCCTAGCTAGGAGCAAATATAATCTTACTTTTGAACTTGATTAACCATTGGTTTCTTACACAAAAGCTAGGGAGGCCAGCCATTGCCCGCCATGTCCCCCGTCGCACAAGGCTCTGCAATTCCCAGCAAGGCCTTTGACACAGCCTCTCACTCACTCGATGAGAAGAAGGAGCATGTTGTCGTAGAGGCTGTGAGGGAGCTTTCCTCGAGCGGAAGCTCCGACGCAGACACTGATGATGATGACGAGGATGTTCCAGACATCCCCGCCCATCTCGCCATCTCTCTCAGCCATGTGAGCCGCAACCTGAGCCGCAGACTGAGCCAGACCAACTCCCGTGTCCCTGGAGGAGATGAGCTGGAGCCCGCCCAGAAGAAGCAGCAGGACAGACCCAAGGAGTTCAGCACCGTGACTGCTGAGATCACATTCATCGCTGTGTGCTCCATGTCTCTGATGATGTTCTCATTCCTCATTGGCAATGTCACTGCCAACCAGCAGCAGTTCCGTGATGCATTGGGCCTCAAAAATGCAGAGATCCCATGGATCAACGGCGCCTTCACCACCGCCAACGGCCTGTCCGTGGTCATCTCCGGATCCATCACCGATCTCATGCCCCCCAAGGGTCTACTTGTGGGCTCGTTCCTGGGCATCACCATCTGGCACGTCGTCGGTGTCTTCTCCATCACCCCCGACCTGAAGATACTCTTCTTCGTTGTCCGCGCCCTCCAGGGCCTCTTCGTCGGCGTCCTCGTCTCAGGATCCATCAGCATCCTCGGCCGCGTCTACAAGCCCGGCCTGCGCAAGAACCGCGTCTTCTCCGCCATGGCCGCCTGCGCCCCCTTTGGCTTCTGGCTCGGCCTCCTCCAGGGCGGCGGGCTCGCGGACCACCTCAAGTGGGTGTACGGCAGCAACGCCATCATCTCCGGCGCCTTCAGCCTGGCCGCCTACCTCTCCATCCCCAACCTCCAGCCCGTGGCCGACAAGCCGGGCCAGAAGGCCGTCTCCATGCGCCAGTTTGACTACATCGGCGCCGCCCTCGCCATCACCGGTTGCGTGTGCCTCCTCTTCGGCCTCACGCAGGGCGCCGTCGTCCACTGGGCCCCGTACACGCTCGCCCTCATCGGCGTTGGCGCCGCGGCCATCGTCGGCCTCTTCGTCGCGGAGCGCTACGTCGCCCGGCCCATGATCCCCACCACCCTCTGGCAGGTCAAGGGCTTCATGCCGCTCATGCTGGCCTACTTCCTCGGCTTCGGCACCTTCTTCGGCGGGTGGCAGTTCTTCGCCGTCCAGTTCTGGCTGCGCATCCAGGGCGCCGCGCCCATGACCGTCGCCCTCTACTTCCTCCCCAACGCCATCGTCGGCGTGCTGGCGACCTGGATCGTAAGCCGCATCCTGCACCTCGTCCCGGGCCACTACATCTACGCCACCTCCATGATCTGCTTCACCATGGGCTCCGCCTTCTTCCTCCCGCAGACGCCGACGACCAGCTACTGGGCCCTCGGCCTTCCCGGCGTGGCCCTCGTGACCTTTGGCCCGGACCTGGCCTTCGCGGCTGCCTCCATCTTCATCACGAGCAACGTCCCGCGGTCCTACCAGGGGAGCGCTGGCAGCCTGCTGGTCACGAACCAGAACCTCTCGGCGGCCATCTTCACCAGCATCGCCGAGGCCATCGGGGGACGCGTCGATGCTGGGCCCGAGGGGGAGATTGGGCTCACGGGCCTGCGGGCGATTTGGTGGTTCGCGCTCGCGAGCCAGCTGGTTGCAGCGCTGATTACGATCATTTGGGTGAGGATCCCCAAGGAGGAGGAGAAGGAGCATGCCAATTAATGGTATTGCTGCGGTAATGATGAATGGTTTTGAGATGGAATTTTGGGTAGCGATTTGGGGAAAAAAGTAGCATTCAAGCGATATATTCGGACATGGGAATAAGGGATATGGATTTTCTACTGCTATAATCTATTGGATTTTCGATGCACATGGCGGTTGCCGTTCTTTGATCAATTCTCAGAGATCCTCTCCGTGATGGCCTTTGGTACGATGATTGTGCAATAGGTGGCCTGAGATTCTGTGCTACCGAAAAGAATTTTTGGTGTCCCATCACCATCACTGAGAGCCAAGGTTGCATCATACATTACTGTGGCTATGGGCCATGTTGAGGCGTTTAATGCGGGTTCAATGGCATGTGGTTCGCCTGCCATTTGATTCCTTGTCGACTCGGTATCATGCACATTCATAAAGTGCAGCGTATCGTCATTACCCCGCGGAGGAGTGCAATAAGAACACCGAAATGGCATAACGTACCGAATGTGCACTTGATGATGTTCCATGATAGGCTCGTCTCATGCAGGAGGCCCTCCTCCCTCCTTTACGAGATCATCCAGCCAATGGAAAGGGATAAGCTGTTGATGACTCTGCGGGGATCTGAAAGTGAGGCGTCCTTCGAATTTAGGTGGCATCTGGCCTCAGTGAGCAGGTGTGCCTAAGCTCTCCCAATATCTATCGGGCGAAGCCCATTTATGCTCGCGTAGGATCCCCCGAAGGTTAACTCTTGCCTTGAGTTGGACGCTATACACGGACTCCTTTGATAATAACCTAGACCTGGCTTGGTCTTCCGTGCCTGTGTCACTATGTCCGCGGAAACTCCAAGTAAGGATTCCTACCAGACACGCCTTGACCAGTTCTATGAAACAATGAAGCTGTCCGCGGCGCTGGGCCAAAGATCTCTCGCCAAGCGGTCGCGACCTTCATCTGATGTGTCCAGCGAGGTGAACACTCAGCGCCGGTTCCTGAACAACCTTGCCTTTCTCTGTGACCACCGGAGGGACAACTCGTTCAAAATTTCCATAGCGATTGAAAATGCTGATGGTCTATCTCGTTTTTGGATCGCAGCCGATACTGAACCGAGGGACAACGCTCTCCGTTGCCTCAACTTCATCCTGTCCCTCCTGAAGCGCGTCCTTGGGCTCCCGCAACGATTGCTGCGCCATGGGGAGGATCTGCTCCAAGGGGTTTGCGCTAATCTCGCCCAGAGCCGCTTAAGGCTAGAGGTGGAAGATCTATCCATGGCCGTGAAGGATTGCCAACCGGTGCTCCAGAAGCTCAGTCACCCTGACCGTAGGCCTCACCACTACCTGATGAGCAAACGCATGACCAGCGCTAATCGCAAGACCTGCAGTGGAGGATTTGCCAGAATGGCTCAGCCAGCTTGACCCGGAGACAAATCAAGATAGAAACAACTTGACCTGGTGCCGTATCGCACACGAAGCTCAAGAATACGAGGCTATGGACAAGCTGAACTCGATCACGGGAGTGTCGGACATGCCAGTCCTGACCCTGCCGTTTGTCCAGTTGCGACACTCCATACGGTGCCTGGCTCGCCAATTTCAAGCCTGCAAGGACTTGATTGAAGATGGAGGGAAACTGAAGGCTTTGCTGCTGAACAAGTTTCATGTACAGATGGTGACACCTGCTGAACCCGTGCCGCCCCCGAAGCTGGATCCTAGTACGAACTTCGATGTGATTACGAGGCGACTTATTGAAACAACTCCTCTGAGGAGAGAAATTGAGGCTGCGTTCTCGCGACTAAAGAAGAGCCATCCTGATATCGAAGAAAGGATAAAAAAGCAGTACGGGGAGGGCATGGCGGTGCCCAGGGTCCCCAGCGAGGTGCAGATCCTGGAAAATTTCTACAAGAACCGTCTCAAGTATTCCATGGGCGAGAGCTTCATAGGCATCAGCAAGCCATCGTGCCTATGCTCGCAGGCCTACTTCCGGCACCACCCTGCTGCGTCTGTCAGCCCAAGTACAAACGGGGAGCTGTGCCAGAGCTGGAGCCCCTCGCTGGTACAAGGGGGGAAGTCTGATGAGAATTTCCTTCTACAGCATAAGCTGCTCGAGAAGGTTCATTCTGATATCCGCCAGCGTGTGCTTCAGAGGATCCTTCAGGTAGATCAGTTGGGAGTTTCACATGGGGCTTTTGATAAGGGTGTCGCAGGTGGGAAGTCTGCGGACGCGGATCATTCTGGTTTGGATAAGCACGAGTCAAAAGAGGACTGGCTTTTTGTGGGAGATGAGAGTGATGAAGAAGGTGGGATTTCTGTCTAGTGGGATTATTATGTTGGTACATCATATACCTGTTTAAAAAGGGATTGACATCTGTCGGAATATATAGCCGATTGCTGAGTTACCTTTGCTTGATGCTAGCTTTTATTTATGCTTGGAAACTCGAGAATGGTTATAATTCATCCATTTGCGTCAAGGGGTTATTTAAAATCAATTACTCTATTGTTACCAAACAAGGAGAATGCTAAATGTGAGTGGAGTGAAGTGTACTTCGTCCTAGCTGAAGCTCACTGCTCGCCGGCTGCTTCTTGAAGATGAATTCGGATCGTCTTCTGTCTCTCCTCTAGCCAGCCTGCCACACCGTCAGCAGAAGTTTCGGGATCCTTCTCCCCGCTCCGATGACCACCTACTCCCTCCACATGATCTTGAACGATAGAGGTCTGCATTTCTCCGTATATGACAGCCACAAATGCCCTCATAACGCCCCACGCCACATTCATCCCAAGGCACATCCTAGACCCGCTTCCAAAGGCGAGGAAATGACCCTTCATGTCCGCAACCACATCTTTTGAGCCTCCTGTAGGACTTTTATGATTATTTGTGGTTAGCCAACGATCTGGGACCCATCTTCCCGCATCATCGAACACGCTCTCTTTCCTTTGCATTGCCATCACCTCAGCGCTGACCTGCCACCCAGCTGGGATAAGCTGACCATGAACAATGAGGCCTTGTTCATTCACAATCTTCCTTTCCATGCTGAAAGGGATTGGCGGGTGGATCCTCAGTGTCTCGCGGATGACCGCGTTTAACAGCGGCAGTCGTTTTAGCCTTTCTGCCGTCAAGCCTGCCGCGGAAGAAACCCCAGACTCGGCTATGGCAGCTCTAATTTCACTCCTTAGCCGCTGTTGGAGAGTCCTGTTCTCTGGCAGGGAGAGGCGACGGAACAAGGGTGCTAAACCATCAGCTGTTGTGCTCACCCCAGCCCAAAACTGGTCCAGAGAGTCACTCAGGATATACTCCTCTGAGGGTACAGCCGCCGTGGGACCATTTGCCCGGAAATGGGCATAAAGACGGCCCATGAGCGATTGATACCCGTCTCCGCCTCCGCCCTTTTCATATGTACGTTTCAATGCTTCTAATGCTTCCCTTCCTATCCGGTCTGAGAACAACCTGGATGGTGTTGTTCCATCCATGGCTCCCGGCGCGAGGCCACATCGCCGAAGCCAGAGCGTGATTCTCGGCAGCAAGAACATCATGGCACCAGCTGCACTGGACATTCGCGCCACCTGAAACTCGGTGTCCACCTCCATCGCTGTCCTTTGCGCTTGGTCGTTCACCAAGTTCAACTGGCTGTTGGGGCCATATACAATGAAGCTCATGGCATCGTAAAGCGCAGGCCGTAGCAGCTCACGAATCTCCACCACCGCACCACCATCAGGGATCTTCCCTATTAGTGAAGCTAATCGCAGCATGTCTCGTGCAGCGCGAAAGATTACGTCAGTGACCTCCTCTGACTCTGCCACCTTGGCTGAGTACATGCTCCTGAGTGGCTTTCTTCGTTCGTGATGCACGTCTCCGCGTACGGTAGACACGAGGTTCTCCTTCCCGTAGTTGTGAAACGCAGGCAAGGGATCAGGTCGGTCCAGACGCTGGGAGACGACGGAGATATCTCTCAGTCCGCTCAGGTCGTTGGCCGAGACGTGACGCGGAGCGACTTGGACCAGAGGCCCGAATTTTTGGTGAAGGGCCTCGACGAAGGCCTCCCGAGAACCGGTTAGTTCATGGTATTGGAGCGGGATGCTGGTGAGCTTGAGGAGGCGAGGCCCTGGGAATGGGGATCTGAGCCGCCGGAAAGCAAGGGTGCTCGTGGCCAGGACGATGGCGCATGCGACGGTGGACGGAGAGGAGAGCAAAGCTACCGCCGGAGCAACGTAGGGTACGGGCATGATTCAAAGTGACCAGCAGTCACATCTTTTTCAAGTTGGGGAAGCGCCCATTGTTCGTGGTGCGTTTGTCGTGGCTTATTATGAGGCTGAGTTCCGCCCGTTTCGGGGCAAATGCGATGAATACGCCCAGACCCGCTAGAAAAGAGATATGGTGTGAACTTTGACTGAGGATCCAATCGGGAAAGCTATGATGAATAACCCGGTTATCAATGACTTGGCGCGACAGTTCGTTGTCATCATGCAAAAGGTCGTTTACTATCATGTGATAATTATCGCTGCCACCGTCTCGGTGTGTGAAGCCTCTCAGCCAGGTCTTCATCAGACAATATTATGTTTGTTTCTGTACTAGTCGGTAATGAGATTTGGGAATTATTCTAGAATTCACTCGTAATTATATGGTCGACTGCCGATCGAAGTTAGCTCCTCCGTGGTGCAGGAGTAAGTGGTGATTGATGTTCCATTGTTTGGTAATCCGGGTTGTTTGTTCAACATTTCTTATTACAGTAACAACCTCACTGAGCCGAGGAATCCTCGAAAGCCTTTGATTTTCTTGCCTTGTATTCATTTAGCCGCCTCCTTTCATTTTGAACACAGACGCAAATCTAGTAAGGGCGACATGCGTCATGTCGCTGAAACTTTTTCTTTCCCACATAAAATCCATTCGACTGTCATCGCTAAATGTAACATTCAGATTGCAGATGAAACTTTCATGCAAGGTGCGAATAACTGTCTCAAGGTTTCGCCCGTCAGCCTCCATACGCCCCTTTTGTTGTGACTCATACGGCATGAGCTCAGCCTTCCAACCAACCAAAAAGAGAGCTTCAGGGCCAAACCGTGAATTGAACACGGGTCTCACGCAGAATGAATTTGTTCCAAAGCGTGAATTCTACCACTAAACCATTTGGCCGCCTGTTCTTGTTGGTGGTGTTGAAGTTGAACTGCCTTATCAAGGTTGCCTGTGGCCAACACCCCCCTGCGGCCTGTCCCTCGACGCACGAGTCTTTAGCACCAAAAGCGCCCGAAATTCAAGGATTAGGCTTGGAAGCATAAGGTACCCGAATTACTTAGGTTGCCCTATTGGACATTACATGTCCTGTGGCCTAGACCATACTGAATACTTCTTTTTCCTCCTCTATTCCAGGTTCGCCCAAATACCCGCCGTTCATGGTGCCTTCCGCAAAACATTTTGAAACAAACTCGAACTTGACACTCATAGCCACCGTATGTGCCTTCTGGCCGAGGAGATATGGGAAATCACCTCGATGAGGAAGAACGACAACGTCCCGGTCTTTGCTACTCAGCGAGAGCGACCCTAGTGCCCAAGAAGAATTACGAAGAGGCACGGCCCCTGGCCGAACCCCCCGAGGATGAATCCTGATGAGTAGAATATATATCATCTATAATTAAGGATATTATCTCATAGTGGATAGGCAGAAGACTTTTCAGGGATAATACATACACGTTCGTGGACGTGATTTGGAGGTGTTGTGAGCCTTTCAATTTAGAGTTTATCATCACCTCGTTAGAAAGGTATCCATAACACGCGTTTCTTGCTTGGAAGGCACGTTCAAAAATCCGGTAAAGCGACTCGAGAAATGCCAGAATGGGCCAAGACAAAGGTGTAGGTTTTCACAGGTTGTACAAATATTGCCTGATCCCGTCTCTTATAGAGAAACAACCCCTAAAGGAAAGACTTAGTATGCTGGGAAGATGTAGAAATAATGAAATGGGTGTCAACTACAAAAAATTCTACCGGGCCGTATTTAGTGAAGCAACGCGAACATGCGATAATGTAATTTCAGTCACCAGGATTTTGATTGAATCTCAATCTACCTATTCATGCTTGAACAAAAAGAGAAACAAACGACCGAGAAGTACAATTCGATGCATCAACCACTCCTCAGATGCGGTTCAGCCCATAAAATCAAGAGCACTCTTGCAAATTCCCCCTGGAATATTGAACGAAAAACCCCAAGCTATGCAGATAGAAACAAAGCGTGGCGGTTTCTCAAGAGCTGCACCAACCAGGCGGCAAACCGGCATTTGGAGGCAGCTCCCCGAGCAATTTCTCAGTCTTCAGCTTTTGAATGAAAGCATCCGTCCATTCACGGAATTCTAGCTGGGAGACTTTTGGGTCGTTTTGGGCCAGTTCAAGCACCTCCTCGGCGTCCATTTCGTCGACATCGCCAATTAGTGAACTGTAGAATCCCGGGTCGAATTCCTTGAGTTTGATTCCCCTTTCGATGCTCACTTTCTTGGTGCCATTCTGAGTGATGTGTCGAATAAGATCGCCCGAATTGTCGCTCTTTTCCTTCTCGATAAAAATGCCATGGCCTCCATCCGGAAAAAAAATCCGCTTTACTAGATAGAGATCCATCTTCGTTATTGCTGAGAAAGATGGTGCTCTGAATTTTAAGTGATGAGTTGTCTTTGCTTTCGTTTTTGGTAGGGGGCGTGATGATGAATGGTAGCAAAATCGTCTCAGAAGCTCGGGGAGGCCGTCGTATTTAAATGGCACTAGGGAGGTCGATTGTAACTTGAAGTTTGTGACATTTTGGAGCCTGTTGTTCCTGATCTTGTTGATCTCATATTCTGGCCAGCCTGTACCACCAGCCTCTTCTCAGATCAACCTCAGTTATGGCCAGAAAACTTGGCAATCTTAACTTGAAATTCCCATCCCATCTTCCTGAACAACATCAATTAATTTATAACTCTTTTACAAACATCCCAAGGTTTATCAAAAGATTCGCCAGTATTGAAATTAGATATTGCGAGAACACTGCACATGTTTCTCTTCTTTGGTTACTCGAAGATGAATGAATTGATATACAAAGAGTTTCAACTTGTTGATATTTGGAAACGGCTATCATCTTGACTTGTTATTGTAAAGTCTGATTTGCAGTAAAATAGGGACTGATCTTGATATTTAGAAACGGCTATCATCTTGACTAATAGGAACTGAATGAGTTGATAATATACTCTAATCACCCACCACTTTTGTGTTTTCAGCTAATTAAGATTATCCCGGCTTCTTGCACCTCTTCTGAAAATTTTCAAATAGTAACAAATCGTCAATGATTTGATTGTAAACTGCGGGTGGTTAAAGTATCCCATTCGGAGATTAACGGTTGATTCGACTTGCAAGAGGTAGTACATAACGCAAGTTCCTAAGCACCCTACATATGAGGTAAAATGTTACACTGAATCGTACATAAGCGAACACGTTCAGAGATTCTGTTACCCCAAAACTGATCGTGGTGTTACAAAACAAGAACTCATTGTATTCTAGCCCTACCAGTGATTATGTAACCAGTGAAACGTTAGAGCAGCTTCAGACAGCGTATCATAAAGCCAGACAAAGATTTGCATACTATGGGACTTTCAAGATATAAGATATTGTCAGCAAGCGTTAGGGACCCCCGGACCTCGATGGTTTTGGGTACCATCGCCAGCATGGAGGGGAAATAGTCAGCCCTACCAGTGACTACCTACTATTTTTGGTGTGTGGCGATTCTCGATCGGTTTCTGGTAATATTGTTTCATAAAGACCAGGGCCAAACGCTGCGCGTCTGCATTGTGAATGGCATTAAATGACATTGCTGACGGCTGTTTGCCACGCTAACTGCCAAAGTTATGCATTGCGGCGAATGGCGATCTTCTTATGTCTGTCGTGGTTCCCACATTATGGCTGATTAGCACGTATAGAAAGCCGCAAGGCTTCAGGGATCGGACTCCTTCAATGCTGGATACTCCGTCCGGGTGCTTAGTGAAACGCGCTTGAAGAAATATTGCTGCTCCATATTAATTTGGACTTTATTAATAAATGCCCCCCCCTCTTCTTCCTTTCTCAACCCATCAAACTGTCTCGTTCACCTGGAGATCTCATTCTCAAGACGTGAGTTGGAAGTGAACATGGGGCCATCAACAACCCGGTCCATCGGGCTGTGGACCTGGGAAATTGCTTCCCTCGCCGCCTCAATAGCACAATTTGTTGCCATGATTGCTATCTTAGTCTCCTTTGACGGCAAGGAGATATTTGACGGCCCGCTTGTCACCCTTAATACTGTCGTGTCGATCCTGGCGCTCGGGTCCAAGGCTTCGCTTTTAACATTGGTCGCAAACTGCATCAGCCAAGCCAACTGGTCCCTTTTCTCCGGACCGCCGCGTCGCCTGTATGATTTCGAAATAGTGGCCGACGCAAGCCGTGGGCCTCTGGGCAGTTTGCGATTGCTCATCAGCAGAAGCTTCAAGGGAGGGTGAGAGCGAGATGGAGGAACCCCGATCGCGTAACAGAAACGGTGGAGGGAGAGATGACGGCTAACCAAAACTTGTTAGAGCTATTGTGCGCGCAGGTGCATCGATTACCATATTGGCCATAGGCCTGGGCCCGTTTGCCCAGCAACTCATCCAAATTGAGCAAAGACAGGTGATGGAGAATGGCGGAAGGTTTGCACGAGCTCAGTACTATGATCTGTCCTATGCAAAGTCTACCGAACTCAATCTCATGGAGGATGAAGCTGAGAGCTATGTTGCCGTCACCACGACACCAGTCAACTTCGGAATGCAGGCCGCTGTGATGTATGGCCTGACGGGTAAAACAAAACTCATTTTGCAGCAGTCCGACTACGAATGCCCCGGTAGCCATTGTGAGTTCCCCGAGGTTACCTCTCTAGCTGTATGCAGCAAGTGTGTCAACCTCGAATCCTCTCTGGAAAGGCGCGAGAAAGAAAACAGCACTGTGTTTTCTGTCGCGCTCCCAAACGGGGTTACATGGCAAGAGGTTGGAACTGCGACGAAATTTACACTTCCGAACGGGCTGTTTTTGGACAATCTCCACAATCCGGAGAAACGACAAAGGGTTCTCATGACAATGCTTGGGACATCAAACTCGAGCAAAACAGTTGCCATGAAAGACATCGACACTCTCATCTGGTCGCAAAGCGTAATCAAGATGAACAACGAAACTGGATATCTTGCGAAGAACGAGAGTTGGACAGACCCAAAGGCTGAAGCAACGGAGTGTGCCCTCTACTACTGTGCAAAGGATTACGCGTTTGAAGCCCGTAACGGTACACTAATGGCCACATCTTCCGTGGTCAATGAAGCATATAAACGGAACCCCAACTCATGGAAGCTAGATGATGAAGCCAACATGGTTGGATCAGAATTTGCTCCGCCGCCTTTGCCAGCGGAGCAACAGGAGAGCTTGGCTTTCCATAGAAACTATTCCTGGTACACTCGATCCGATCTACAGCTCTCGAAGGACTTCACGAAAGTTGAGGGTTGGAATATTACCCAAACAGCTATTGAGGTTGTCAACTATATCGCTCAAAGCGTTTTCTCAACCTGCAATCCAGACGAGAGGAAGAATTGTTCGGCCGTGGCGGAGGATCGAGGCGCGCCGACAGGTTATCTCAGTGATCAATATCGAACAACAAACCTAAGATATGATCCCGAGGTAGCGCAAATTCTCTGGGACTCCGACGACATCCCACAAACCTTTGAGAATCTCGCCATGAGCATGAGCAATACGATTCGCGCTGGAGATAGCATGCAATCCACGGATGAGGGCAAAGTGCTCCATTATGTTACCGTTTACAAGATTCGGTGGGTTTGGGTTGTGCTTCATGCCACTGTCGAGGTTTCTGCGGCCCTTTTCCTCATCTTGACTCTGTTGTACAAGTTTCCAACGGGAGGGAGGATTCCCGTGTGGAAGTCAAGCGAAATGGCAGCAATGTCAAAGGGAAGTCAAGTTTCGAGTGTTTTCAAAGGTGCGCGCACTCTGGAGGAATTGAACAAGCGAGCAAAGGAAGCTTCTGTCAAATTGGTCATCAAAGACGGCGAGCCCCCCGAATTCGTAGGAGAGGAATATGTGCAAATGGTTGGGAAGCAACATAGCTCACAAGAATACGTGGGACATGGGAATTAAGTGACAAACAACGCAGGAGTATCTAGTAATGTCAACAGCCATGATTATGAGCTCGGTGAACATTACATACTATCATAACTTTTCGGAATACGAGACGGATAAAAAAAATCATCCTATTTCAGAAGGAATTGGTCGCCAACATAATATCCATCGCCCTCCATGGACTCATCTTTCGGCAAGTCTTGGACTCCTTCTCCGTCCATCATGCCATGTACGTATGCCTCACTTTAGAAATCGTATTAGCTGCATTCTGATGGAATAGTGTAGAGCACTCACCCGATGAACTCAAAGTCTTTGCCATTGTTGTCGGCTTTTGGACGCAGGACGCAAGGCCAGCGAAAACCAAAGAGGATAACGATTACGTCGCCCTCGATCACCTTGTGGTTGGCCAAACCCATGTAGCTGGTGTCCGTGAGGAAGAACCTCCGCTCGCAATATGCGTCCAGAATCGCCAGCAACCACTCTGCGCTATATCCTAGTTTGTAGAACTTTTCGAGCGCCTGATCCCGCACAGCTCTGTCGTCGGGAGTAGCCTGCGACATTTGCGTGACGTCGAAGAAGTCCATATATGTCTCGACGTATCTCTCCATTGAGATTTCCTTCTCTTTCAAACCCTTGCTCAAAACTCCGCCTAATATCGTAAGCCCAAAGGCTTCCTTGATGTCTTCTCCAGTCGGGTAGGTATCTAGTCTTTGCATACAATCATGGTAGACTTCGCGGAGCCCACTGGACTGGAATAATTCGCCAAAATGGCAATACTGGCTCCTATAGGTCACCTTGCCGATGATCTTGCCCTGTACAGCCAGAGCATATGGATCGCTCGTGGGAATATACTTATATCTACCATTCCTATGGGAGTTTATCTTGAATGGTTTCCCGATCTCCCACTCGCAGCCTTGTCCAGTTCGTTGCCTCCAATCTGGGACCCAGCTCGGCCAGCCTGGTTCACTGCTTGGCTGTCTCGCTGACCATATAAGATCAACACCGTCCGAAAAATCTGTTCTGAAGATTATATCGGCCGCACTCGTGAATACGTCTTTGATAGATAGGGAGTAGTCTATGGCAATCTGCTTGTCGTCTCCGAAACCGCCATCAAGCTCAGAGATGCCAACCACGGAATACACTTTGTCCCGGGGATCAGAACTTAGGCGAGACCGCAAGTTCTCAAGAAGATCACGCAGACCCCACTTGCACGTAGGCCTCATCTTCTGCCCAAAAAGTTGCGGGTGGTATTCGCTTCCCATCTTGGCGCGCCATGGGATAGACACCATCTGGTTGACTAGCCACATGCCGTTCACGCCGCGACTGTGGCGGCTGTGCATGGCCTCGGCCTTGTAGACGAACCACTTGGCAGCGGCGCTCACGAGCTCCCATTGCAGAGTGTACGAGCCGTACACGAAAAAGGCCTTGCGTGCTTGGATGATCTCCTGCACGGTCCACATCCGTTGATACCAGGGTTTGTCAAAGAACTCGGAGAAGGCATCCCAGGACTCCAAATCATCAAAAGAGACGCCCAGCTCGTTGGATTTTTCCACAGTGTATTTCTCAACCCTCTCGAGCTTTGTAGCTTCGTGCTCCTCGTCATCGGCATAGTGGTCCCATCGAAACATGTCCGTAGCAGTGGGGAGAGCGATTTCTCCGACCTTCTTCACGAAATCAACAGCTTTCGAGGCAGATCCGGTTTCCGGTCCCAACCAAACAAGGACTGTTTCTGCTTCTATTCATTGTGAGCATGCGGGTTTGATGCTCAGAGGGGAAATGAACGTACTGTCATATATTACATTCATCTTACTGACTTGCCTCGACTTGTCGAAAAGATCCTCCTGGTCGATACATATTTGATCTATCCATAAGGTCTTGTGAGGACTGACTTCAACAATCTCACAAAGTGCCTCGTGGAGTGAGGTCGTGATACTCAGCACCTTCCCATCGCATGGAACATCGACCCGGGTGGAGGGATCTCCCCAGCAGTAAGACAGCGCCGTGTATTTGATCGGATCGTCTGAGTTCAGTGTAACGTGCTGGATGCTCGCTTCCAGCTCGCCTTTTTTGGCCTGGGTGAAAGTCACTAGACGGATTTCCGACTCCGTCACTGGCGAGTAGTTGTATTTCTCAGGACGTGACATCGTTTATGCCAAAAGGTATCTCGTGGTTGGTGACGTCTTGTTGTGATTCATGTGCGAAGAGAACATCGAAATCTAGTTGCTCGTTTACTTTCAGATCAGCGAACGATAGTGTGATTGGGAGTCTGGCCGCATATAACTCACTTTTGGCGTGGCGGTGTATTGGGCTGACGTGAGAAAGCTGTGAGGAGGCCCAAAAATGAAACGATCTAATGCGGCCCGGTCCACCTATAGGCAGCCAAGCTCTTGCAAGGACTGCGCTCCTCCATAGTGCGCCTTATCACCATACATTTTGCTTCAAACTGTGGAAATCTGTTTTCCAATAGCTCTAGTATCAACATTGCCCTATTTCTTCCCGAGTACCCATGATCGAGCAAGACACCATTAAGAATTTCTTTGGCACCGGTTTGGTAAGTAAATGCTATGACCGCTTCATCTACATTGCTAACCGTGACTTATTCCCGCCAGTAACTCCTATCAGGTAGCTATGTAATAGGTTGCAATTAAATAGGAGTTTCACGAATCAGCAATGATTTTCTTAAAAACTTAGGATCCAAACAAGCAGAGGACGAGAACTTCCAATCAGAAATAACACAAATCGTGAAGTGTTGTGCCAGAACATGCAATTCCAACCTCTAAGAAGTTTCATGCGGTGAGATTCTAACTTGTGTTTGCAGGCTGCCCAGCAACCTTTCCGAAATCTAACGAACGGATGGCGTATGTTCCCAGATTCTTCGTGTATTAGCATTGACTAAGGGTCATTCTCGATAAATCTATTGAATGGGCTATTTCAATTTGAGCGGCCATGGCCGAAAACCAGCCCCCATCTAACCCTTTACAGAGCAGGAACTTCAAACTTGAAAATTTGGCCTTCAGCGGTTGTCACGTATCCTGATACCCCGTCTTCCGCCAAGGTCAATGAGCATGGCCGCCCTATTTCTGCATCCTGCGCAATTTGAGTCGCGGTGCCATTGGGAAACACTCTGACTACGCTGGGGTTCCGCTGCGGCCCTATATATGCGATCCCATGTTTGCCAAGGGCAAATTCGTCCGAACTGGCATCGGTAGAGATAATCTGAATGTCCCCAGACTTCTGACCGCCTTCAGTAATGGCGAATTTCCCATAGTAACTAGTGTCCGTGTTGACAAAGCACACATAGCAATCGAGAATCTTGAGCCCGTTCACACCGGGGTTTCCCACTAAAAGATCATCTTTCAGGATGATTTCTGACTCTCCGCTGGTAATGTTCACTCTATTGACCGTCCCAGCGAGGGCATCGGAGACAAGGACAATATCAGGCTAAGTGGGGACAGTCACCAAGCCATCTGGGAGGCCAGCGTCGATGCTGGCGGCGGTTTCAACTTCTGGACTCTGATCGTTGCTTAAATCAACAGTATACACGGTTCCGTTGCTCCAAAGAGAGAGGCCTGAATTTGGGATGCCAGCTGCAATTGCATATTTATTTATCTTCGCCGACGGAGACAATGCCAAGGATGCCGTAATCTTAAAATGTGGCCACGACTCTGCTAGATGGGTTTTCTGATTGCATATCGATGTCTAGAAGAATACCGCTGGTTATGGTGGTGACAAGAAGGTTGCCGTTTGGTCGAACAATGCTATTCTCGAAATTGAACTCGGAATTGTTGAATACCAAGGTTGCTGCGCTGATTGACGACATTTTCACAACTGTCTGTGAGGTTGAGATCGGGAATCATACGTTTGCAGCGTCAATGAAGCGAATGCACCAGGGGATTATTACAGCAAACGGGCACTCGATCAGGGGGTTCGGGTTTGAAACAGGGCATACGCGATCGCCCCTAAAAACAAGCTTCCTTGCCTGGCATTTTCCAGACTTCCAACTGCCACCTACCCATGGAACACACCCTAATTGATATTACCTGCTATATAACCATGTGGCCTTATGGGAAAGGGACTACATGGAGGTGAATGTCAAGACCCACAGGGGAAAGTTACAGAAGGAACGAGCTCAGAATCAGATAATGATGATTAGACTTCCACACCAATAGAGCCAACACCGTCCTTTCAGTGTTCATCTTTCAGTACATTGTGTTGATGGCGGACGCCTTGCCTCGGCGATATCACAGACAGCCTTCACAACAGCTTGTAGACCCGAGGAGAGATCCACGGGCAGGTGAATCTCGATGGCAATGAGTTTCGAAATTCGATATAAGTTGAATCATGCGATTGAAATAAAATCCAATTGTACTCTCTATTTTAATATCCGACTGCTCGTATGAGAAGAGACGATGGGGATAATCGCGCCGGTAGGTGTATCTGCAGGCACCATGCTGTGTTATCACTTCCAGATCAATCCAATATTTCTCATCCATTTTGCCTTTAAAAATCCAGCAAGGGATTCATCCCCTGTATTTTTCTTCCATATGAAAGATTGACATATCTTATGAGGCTAAAACGCCTTTTATTGCTGTGCGGTCGCCAGTCCAACCGTTCTTATCGATAGGCCCCGCCACAACGCAGTCAGCGCCAGAAAGTTGGGATGAGCTCTGGTTGTCGAAGAAGTACAAGGACATCCGTATTTTCAATATCAACGGTGTCAAGATTCGCCCAGGAGCCAAAGAGAATGCAAAGGCGAAGAAGAATCAAAAGATCCTCAGCGTCGACGAGGATGATTGCGTCTTCTTGCCCACTGCCGACACCTATCGGCAATTCAATCTGCGACACCGTGGATCTGGAAGATAGTGAATCCGATAACGGCAACGACAGTGGTGAAGACGAGAGTGAGCCCGATCCCACATCACCCAAGAAGAGGGCAAAGGGGAAGGTCATGAAGGAGAACAAGTCCGATCCTCCCTCTCCCGAGGCTGAGCCTCAGACCCCTGGTGATATCAAGGACGACGCCTTCAAGCCGGAGGATGATGACGAGATTGACGAGAATTGGTTAGGAGTTACTGCTTGGGGTTTGATTGATTGATTGGGTTTATAGGATTAGACACCGCAATTTTTTATCCGGCTGAAACTCACACTGGGATTATAGGTTATTCTAGACGGCGTGGGCTCTAGCTTGTAGCTTCTTCATTATTGCATTTACAAGCATTGGGACTCTAGACACTGGGAGATTATTTAGGTTGGAAAAACTCAGAGTTAGGCAGAGAATTAGACAGTAATTACTCCCAAATTAAGCATACCCCAATCATACTACAGAGGTACTACTACTATAACTGAACCCGTAATCAATTGCCTCAGTGACTGTCAGACGTCTGTGATTTTTCCATCGAGAGAGAGTCTCTACTGTTATAATGTTAGTATATAAGTCGACCCAAGGAAGTATTTGATAGAGTTTATACCTGACTACACCAAGTTACACATCCTTATTAGATAGCCCCTATTACCCGGATGCCTCTGAGCGCATCTCCTCTGAGTCGGAGGCTGTCTCAGATACTTCAGACTTACGAGAAGTCGCTTGGTACTTATCACTACCATCTGTCTCGCATGAGTCGGAGCAACGAGAGCGAGGTGTCGTCTGGTAGCTATCACTTAATTCCTCCTCGCTCGCGGATAAACTTAGAGCGCGGAGTTACATCAGATCGTAGGATTGCATCAGATCGTAGCATGGCATTACTATCGAAAGAATCATTAGAGTCAGTCAGCTTAGCCTCTGATATATCATCAGCACTATCATTAGAGGACGGATTACAGCATTTCAGCGGTAGAATCAGGGATCTCCGCGGGTAGCAGAAGCCCAAGGCGCTCAAACTCGTCGTTCTCTTCCTCGTAACTAGCCTGCAGATACTCTGCCGCGGCTAACCAAAACACATCCGAAAGAATCCCAGTATTACACAGATCTGCCTCCTAAGCTGGCTCTACGGGGGACGAGGGTGGCATAGCCGGTGGTACACCGGGATTATTTTTAACAACACCACTCATAGCGGGCTGCCTGTAAAGTCAATCACCGGTCAATATTGCCATTGATGAGCTATAACGCAGAGATATGCTTACTGGTAGGTGAATATGAATATTGAAAAAAATTACTAAGTCTGTAGCGAACGAGCGGACGGCATCACAGGGCACACGGGAAGCTGATTAACTGATCCGGCCCAATGGGAATAAAAATGCTGGTAAAAATAACTCAATGCTGTAAACTGTATTATTTTGATATCAACATTATTTTCTGTGTGGCAATACCCTTTTTTTTTTTTAATAACATAAATATGCCACCCTGGTTTGCGTAAATTGCTGCTGAAAAAAAGACACTGTTGGGGCGACCCGGGTGTTGGCAATGAAACTCTGCTAGAAATGGATAAAGCGTGTAATTTACGCGGCGCGCTGCTGAGGCGTGGCACAAATGTCGCCCTACCGCCCTTCCAAGCCAACCGCTGTCGCCCAGGCTCTACCACTTGGTCTATCCCAGCGTGTCGCAGACGGCGCTAAGGCCACGACAAATTAGCGGTGCGACCGGTACGGTACAAGTCAAAGGTACTTTTTTGCCCTAACATAACTGCGCAATTCTGTTGTACCTGAATCCCTGTCACCACTCTGTTCAAAAACCCCCCTCACCCGGGTGCCTAGGTACCCTTTTAGCCACAATATGCAATAAGCCAGTCGCTTTCAACGAAGTGACGGCTGCCCCGATACCTGCCAAAGCTCCGATAAGCGCCAGTGAAGTGTTTTGCCACGTCCCGTCACACGTAAACAGACGACAGAGGCACAAACAAAGGGAGGCACCACGTCAAGCAGCATCCTCTCAGCGACCGCAGGGCGAGGCGTTACATAAAAAGGAGCTTGATTGCGTCGAGCTGGAGAGGGAGCACGCACTTTTCATCCCTTTCTCATTGACTGCCCGTTGGTGATTTTCACCCAAATTTGCACTCGCGAAACTCGCCGCCTCACCCCGCGTAAGCACCTACCAGCAGCGCCGTGGTCATCTCAAACAGGCGGGCCTGTTTACTGTCAAGAAGAATACAGACGGTTCAATCATGGATAACTATCAGAAGCTAGAAAAGCTCGGCGAGGGTGAGTCCCCCGGCGGCCCCCAAGATACCCGGTCTAACCTCCATCACAGGAACCTATGGTGTGGTCTACAAGGCCCGCGATCTCGCCCACGGCGGCCGTCTGGTAGCCTTGAAGAAGATCCGCCTCGAGGCCGAAGATGAGGGTGTGCCCAGCACGGCCATCCGCGAGATTTCGCTTCTCAAGGAAATGAAGCATCCCAATATCATGCGCCTCCACAACATCGTCCACGCCGACGGCCACAAGCTCTACCTCGTGTGCGAGTTCATTGACCTGGACCTCAAGAAGTACATGGAGGCCCTGCCCGTGAGCGACGGCGGTCGTGGCAAGGCCCTGCCCGAGGGCTGCTCGACACAACTCGCCCATCTCGGCCTAGGCGACATCGTCATCAAGAAGCTCATGCTCCATCTGGTCGAGGGCGTCCGCTACTGCCACTCTCACCGCGTGCTGCATCGCGATCTCAAGCCTCAGAATTTGCTCATTGATAGGAACGGCAATCTCAAGCTCGCTGACTTTGGCCTCGCCCGCGCCTTTGGCGTCCCGTTGCGCACGTACACCCACGAGGTCGTGACGCTCTGGTATCGCGCCCCCGAGATCCTGCTCGGCGGCAGGCAGTACTCTACCGGTGTGGACATGTGGTCCGTGGGCTGCATCTTTGCTGAGATGTGCACGCGAAAGCCCCTGTTCCCCGGTGACTCTGAGATTGACGAGATTTTCAAGATCTTCCAGTACGTCGACCACCCCATGGCCTTGATGAATATGTATTAACCAAGTCTGCTACAGAACCCTGGGAACCCCTTCAGAGGAAGACTGGCCCGGTGTCACGACGTATCCCGACTTCAAGGCCTCGTTCCCCAAGTGGGTTAGAAACTCCTCAGTCGAAATCTGCAGAAACCTCGATCAGACGGGTCTCGATCTGCTCGAAAACATGCTCGTCTACGATCCTGCGGGCCGCATCTCCGCCAAGGCCGCCGTCAATCATCCCTACTTTGAAGGCCTGCCTGAGGGATCGGCACTAGCTACAGCTTAAATATGCGTAGGGGCAGACGGCGGGGCACGTGGCGATGAAGAATAGGACATTGGAGGAACACAGCAGAGACACATTGCTCAAGTTTGGTTGCATTGCTATCTTTTCCGCTTTGCAAGGCCACTCAAAGACATACGACCAGAGGGAATAAAGAAGTGGCAAGCTGGATGTCTGTAGCGCAATGTTTGAAAAGCTCAACTCTTTGACATTACCAAGCTTACAAGTTTCGCTAGCAATTCACTGCATTTTCTGTTACCAAACATTCGGCACCAAAGTCACGGGAATGATGATTAAGTGAATTAGCAGTACCCTTGTAAGCCCTCTCCCATCGATGGCAATCATTGTGGCTGTGCACGGCGCTTAATATGCATGCTTACCCCCCCCCAGCTGAATCGAATATGCCTTGCCTCCAGTCCCCGCCTATAGATTAGGCATAGCTCTATGATGCCCAAAGATATCTGCTCAACGAAGGCATCCCAAAACTGCTGCTATCTATGTCCGCTTCGAGATCTACTTAGTTCCAGGTATCAATGCCAGATGCGCCGGACTGTCCCATTCTGTGCCGATGACAACGCAAAATACTATCAGCAGTGCGGATGTGGAGCAACAGGCTATCAGCAGAGCGGCGGCTGCCTTTGCTCAACTGCGCGGGGGCAATGATTTGCTCCAAGAATGCATCAACAATGCAACGACTGTTTCTGAGCTGGTAGAATCCATCGAGAGACACCACAAGCACCTGGCAAGGAAATCTTCATCCAAATTACTCGCACTCCTTCAAAAGCACACAACATGGCTGGACAGTGTTTCTGGACTGATCGAGGGCGCCGTGCAGACTCGGGCTGATCTCCTCTGCCCCGTGTGGGCGCCTATCCGGCTCTTACTTCTCGTGAGGAGAATCCCGTAAACTTCTGAGCCTTTTGGAATACCGGCTGTTGACAAGTATAGGCGTCCGACTTTCACGCCCAGGTCGCCCAGCACATCACTACAATGCTTGAAATCATTACCGAGAGCCTACCCCGGCTGGAACTATACAAGAAGCTACAATCAGACAAAAGTCTTCAAGTTGCACTCTTGAATATATTCACGGATATCGTGGAATTTTGCGCCGTCACATACAAATACTTCAAGCGCGGGATGTTAGGTACGTTTCATATGATATCTGAGAGAGATGTAGCTGAACCGCTAAACCAAAATATGAGCAGTGCGCATAGGAAAGTTGATCCTAACACCTCTCAAGACGGAATTCGAAAAGATGTGTAAGCGCCTCAAATGGCACACCAAGAATGTCGATGATACTGCAGTCGCCGTCGAGCTTTTGCGGGCTGCCGACTTCCGAGCCAAAATGCAGGCACAGAACGCCGAGAATATGAGGTCCAGGTGCGACACCTGGCTGAACCCGGCGAATATGCTGGGTGTCCATCAGGCAAGATCGCGGATGAGAGTCACCGGCACGTGTGAGTGGCTATTGTCGAGCCAGGCCTACGATAGCTGGCTCAGGACAGAGAGCGACCTGGCCGAGGACAGGCTGCTCGGTATTCTTGGCAAGGGCGGCTGTGGGAAATCCATCCTTTCGTCTTACATTGTAGACAAGACGCAAGAGGGGAATGCCGCCACAATCTACTTCTCGTTCTCCGGGGCGGATGCACCTCGCCAGACGCTCCAAAGCCTGGTTCGCTCGTTGGTGTCGCAACTCGTTCATAAGCCTGGTTATATAGGCGGGTACGAACTGGTGCATGAGTTGACTATGCAAGAAGGGTACTCAACGGATGATCTGTGGACTCTTCTGCATAAGATTCTCGCCTTGGACACGGATCCTCTATTCTTGGTTGTCGACGGAGTAGACGAGTGTTCTGAGCCAGTCGAACAGCTAGTCGAACACGTCCTGAACATTCTCAACGCTATTCAATCTTGCAAGATCGTTATCCTTGGAAGAGCTCATGTTTCGGAACTAAGAAGCCATAGCGGCTACATAATCGAGATGGACTCCACGGTTATCAAATCCGATTTACAGTCATTCATCACCACCCAACTCCGCTCAAACACCAGACTTCACGGCCTTGGCATACAAGATTCAATCTCCCGAACACTACTCGAGAGATCTGAGGGCATGTTTCTCTGGGTCAAGCTCATGATTGATGATTTGTCGAGGGCCTCCTCCGTGTCCGAGGTGACCCAAAAACTAAAATGCTTACCGAGAGGACTTCACGCAGCATACCACCAAATCATTCAGCACCTTTTACAGACTCTGGATGATTTTGAGATCAAACTCGCACGAAATATTCTTAGTTTCGTAACAGCAGCAGGAAGGACGCTGGAGGTTGAAGAACTACATTGCCTTCAGGCACTGTCCTCCCGGGCCAGCGCTGGAGATTACAGCCCAGGGTCCATACGAAACCATGTTTTCATCGACCCAGCCGAGAAGTTCTCGCGCGTATGCGGTGGTTTGATTCACATCCTGGATGGAAAGGTCACATTGGTGCACATAACCGCAAAGGAGTTCCTGCAAAGGCCAGTCAACAAGTTAGAAGCTACGAACCACCCTCAAGCGCTAAACTCCAGGGTTGACCTGGTTGGTTCTCACGAGCTGTTTACTACAGCCTGCCTCGATTTCCTGCTGCTCGACGGAGCCGGAATGAGCCAGACTAACGCACCACAAGCTCCTTTGACCAAGAACATGCGGTTGTTTTTCAAGTATGCTGCAAAGTTCTTCGTCTATCACATCCAAAACTCTGGGCCAATTTCTGGGGGAAGATTGGAGAGAATTCGACAACTCATCAATTCGGGTGGAATGGTTTCTCTGTATGAGCACTATTTTGTACTCCTCCTTGAAGATGGGTACTATGAAGATCTAGAAGATGAATTCTCGAACTTCTTCAAATGGGCCGAGACCCAGAATCTGGAACTTGGGCCACAGAAGTCTTTCTTTGCTGTTGCTCATGAAGAGTGTATCCAGAGATTTGGGGCTGAAGACTGGCGGACCAAAGAATTAGTGAGTCTACTCACGGGCGATCCGCCACCGACAGAACATCCGCAGGTTTATCCAGTCGACAAGGTTGGAAGCAAGGAGGCCGACGAGAGAGTCTCGGCCCTCATGAATCTGCTCAAAGAGAACCAGCAACTGCAAATTCTGACCAAAATCGACTTGCTTCTGAATATGCGATCATTGATCAGGATAAAAGCGCTGACCGATCCTCTTGAGACACTCTTCCTCTTGATAATGAAGCAAGCGCACAGACTCCCGGCCGTCTTCCTAATGCTCGTCGGCGGCTTCTACCTGGATTTCAAAAAGCCACGACAGGCTTTGGCCGCGTACGAGGCCGCTCTTGAGAATGTAGAGCATCTCGACACGGCACTGAAGTTTGAGATATCAGATATCATCGGCAAGATATACACTTGTAATCTCGTTGACTACACAAAAGCCGAGGCTGCTTATCGGAAATCAGCATTGGGCAGACGTGAAATTCTCGGGCCTGATCACGAGAAAACGCTACATAGCCTCAATTGTCTGGCAAACGCGCTTTACGAACAGAAAGATTACGCCGCTGCTGTGGAAATATGGACGGAAGTCTACGAGAAAAGGATGGAGTCACAGCTCAGTGCCACCTCTTCCGAGAGAAAACCGGTCGAGGTTTGTTTCGACCAAAGTCGGTTCTGCGGCAAATTCAGACAGCTACGTCTGATGAGAGAAAAACTGCTTGGGCAAGAAAAATTTGGTCTTATTGGAGTGTCAGGTAGCCTGGCGTGTGCTCTACACGCACAAGGCTATTTTGGCCTCGCCAAGATCTTATGGACATATGATGTCCAGGCTTGGAAACGGCTGCGCGGGGAGGACCACGCAGATACCTTGGTCATTATGAGAAATTTGGGTACTGTAATGGCGACTCTCGACCCGCTGGAAGCCGAGAATATATACAGGCAGGTATATACCTCCCAGAAGAACACCCTGGGGGAGGATCATCCGGAGACGCTTCAGAGCCTTTTAGCTGTAGCAGATACACAATACAGGCAAAAGAACTACGTGGCCGCCGAGAAGTCATTCCGTGCGGTTATCAATATCAATGAAGAGATTCGAGGAGATAGATGCACAGGGCCCCTCGATCCTGTGGAGTCTTTGGCGTGCACCCTGTTCTTCCTGGACAGGTTCGAAGAAGCAGAATTTCTCGACAGGCAGCTCCTTGCAAAAAGAGAGAGGGAGGTTGGAGCCAAAGATCCGAAAACTTTGCGCATCTTGGTACATTTAGGGCAAACGCTTCGCGCAAAAGGAAGTTACGAAATGGCCCTCAAATTGGGGCGAGAAGCACTGCAGGATCAAGAGCATGTATTAGCAAAAGAACACCCCGATATTCTCGAAAGCATGTATCAAGTGGCATACACCTACCTCATGCTGGACCAGGAAGAAGAAGCCAAGCGGGTATGCTTCAATGCTATTGAGAGGCAGGTGCGAATCTTGGGCACGGAGAATGTGGTCACGAGGGGAACCATCGTTCTCCTTGCCATGATATATACCCAGAGGAGACCGTATTGGTAGGAAACATCCTTGAGCTATCTACAAGATAACCACTGCCCTATCTCCTAGAACTCATTCCATAGTCGAATATATTGGTGTGAGAGGTGGTTTCAAGACAGCATATCCGGCTTTCCTTCACCACAACCATACTATATGTCTTCACAAATGAATAAAGGGCTATCTAATCACTTCCATCTCTTGGGGAGTAAATCTACCACATAATGTACAAATAGATAGTGAAAGAAAAAGATTGCTTCCAATCCAATTCCTCACGTCATAAACCACAGTCGGACCCGACTTAGCCACATAATCTCGTTGTAGGTGTATATACCTAAAAGATATACTTGACTATCTCGCTGATTATCTCCGGTGCAGCTGATCTTCTTGAGCTTCGAATCCAAATCGTATAGCGACTACTCATTCCCCCTCCTACAAGGCAGCAGAGTGCCCATTGTGGTGTGCCTCACTTGTCGATTTCCCTCTTACAATTATATAAACGCAATGGCAAGGGCGATAAGAAAAGCAAAAAGAGCAGAGATGGTTAGGCTTCCATAAAAATACCGATGGAGGCCTGTTCCAGCACTTTTATCGTCCTTGTTCTCCTTAGAGACTGGTCGAGATGGGGGCCCTGGAGGTTGAAGTAGCTGGCGGCTTGCACCTGTATTGCAGATTGCAAAACCACCCCCCTGGACAGTAGCCGCATCTACAGCAAAACGCCCCCTGGGGCATGCAGCCTGGTTCGCTAGGCATTACCCGTTTCGCTGCTTGAGAAGGGGTGCTGAGGGCATCACGCCACTGAGATCGCGTTGGAGAAGAGCGGCTGCATCGGCTTCCATTTCATGCAGGGCAGCGGCAAGGCCAGAGAGGAAAAGGACAAAGAATGGTTGAACCATCATGACGGCAAGTAAGAGAGAAGACGAGAAGAGATTCAAGGTTGGGTGTATAACCAAGTCGTCAGCAATGACGGGACAGCTAGTGTGAAGAGAAATGCTGTTACAAGGCCAGACAGCTGATAATAGAGAATACGTATAAAACTCAAAATCTCCTTTTTATAGCTGTTGTGGAAGGTTGTTAGATTTTGTTATGGTTAGCAGCCTGCATTTCAAGCTCGCTAACAGCTGTGGTGTTGTTCGTTTTTCCCCCAACACAGTAATGTAATTGTGGAAGTGTTTGTGGGCTTAATTAAGAGGTAGCAGATATCAGAGTGGCCATCATGTTCCTCATATATTCAACCCGAAAAGACCACAGAAAGCCTGGCTGACAGCAAAGCCTCAACCACCGTGCGTGTTACGGGCCTGCATCATTCTCGCAAAAGAGAAGCTAGGCCGCTGCATCACAAGTTGACAAGGCGGTCCAAAATAGTTGAGACATGTCTTGGTGCTGTGCGCGGCTGACGCGAGTGATGTTGAAACCATTGCCGCCAGCCTCTCCCATAGCGTGACGTCTCACTCAGCTGATTCCATCTAAGTTATCAAACCAGCACAGCCATTGACCATGAAGCTGGTGCAAACCGTTTCTTTTGGAGATGTATGAGTTTGGAACAGTTTAAAAAAAAGGTCACACCGCCATTGCCTGCAGCGGTGTCGGACATGATATAAGGGAAGATTTTAGGGTGACCAGTCGTTCGATTTTGTGAGTCAACTAACGTAAGTCTTATCTTGGTACTTTGGCGAACTCGAGATGGATTGGGAGTTCAGGTCTGAGCACATCTATGGGGAGGGGTCCCTGTATCTAGATGAACTTTGTTCTCTCGCGGCATCAAGTTATTGAGCTGACCCCAAGAACTAAGCGTCTGCCAGCTTGTCAGACATTTTCATACACCGAGTCCTCGCTGATAGCCACTAGATAGATGCAAGCCAGGCATGAATTACATAGACAACGACGTGGCGCCTCAATAGTGCCTTGCCGGCCGCGCTACTTTGCTGATCTTTAAAGATCTGTCGCTACTTAATGATGATCGATATTAGCATCATAATCCAATCCAAATCACGCCTGAGCTGAACGTTTCAGAGTCAATTTAGTCCGGCATGCAAGGCCATTGGCCAGTGATCACCATCAAAGCTAGAGCCCTCAGATTCCCCGAGCCAAGAATTCCAGGAGCACGCCCAACGCATACAATGGTGGATGTATTGGCACTGAAATGCTCATCCCCTGAAATGGCTGAAAAGAGGATAGGGTCACCAATTTTAGAGTCTTGAGCGAAACCTGAAATCTGAAACTCAAGGGCTGAGCGAGGTAAGACACCAGCCATCACCCAGTTTACCCCTGATCCCATCCAGTTCCACTACAAACCCCCGCAACAGGCAGCCCGCCGCAACGCTCGCTCCACCTGCACCATTCCAGCCTGGGCCCAGCAGCTTGATCTCGGAATTTAAAAGTCTTTAAAAGGCTATCATTAGTCTTTGGATAACCCTGGTTACTGAGCGTGTATACACGAGAACCTACGCTTCTTGGAGCTTGGTGGAAGCGGTGACGCCTACGGGGTATGAGCTAACTATGTGAATGTATGCTGTTTCCCTCTGCCTATGCATTCAACCCACCTTATCCTTATTAGTCTCGTGCCAAACACCTAGACAGAGGATATCTTCGACCACAAGTCGTAGGTTAATTTGTCACCTGGAATGAAGGGGGACGTACCCAAGGCAGACACTGAGATAGGGTTCCCTCCCACTAAAAGTATTTTCGATGGGACTTGATCGTATCATTTACGATGCCAAAGACAGGCCATCGGGAGGGTTTTAGCAATAGTATCGTAAGCTGGAACAAATGACTTCAGAGACTTAATGGGACAGGGACACTGACGGCTAATGGAGAGAATACAAAAGTGTATTAACGCTCAACCTAATAAATACAACAAAGAACAAAACTAAACGAATCCCAGTGGTGGGGAAAACAAAATCCAAGATAATTTGATCGCTATCCTCCTCTAACTTAATCCCACCCTCTTCAAATATATACGGCTGAAGTGTATTTAGGCATCCTTGTCGCTTGCTTTAGATTTGCAAGAGTCCGACAAACCATTAAGAGATACAGGCGATGGGGCAGCTTTGCCACGAAGGGCACACCAGCTGCCACTTTCGCGGATCGTAAGGGTATCTTACTTTCGGCCAGGTAGCTTAGTCTTGCCCATGCCGGTAGTGCTGCCAACCTTGATCTTGGGAGGAGCAAGTCCACCACCACCGCGCTTGTGAGGAGGAAGCTTGGTCTTGCCCATGCCGGTAGTACTGCCGACCTTGACCTTGGGAGGAGCAAGTCCACCACCGCGCTTGTGAGGAGGAAGCTTGGTCTTGCCCATGCCGGTAGTGCTGCCAACCTTGATCTTAGGAGGAGCGAGGCCACCACCACCGCGCTTGTGAGGAGGAAGCTTGGTCTTGCCCATGCCGGTAGTACTGCCGACCTTGACCTTGGGGGGAGCAAGACCACCGCCGCGCTTGTGAGGGGGAAGCTTGGTCTTGCCCATACCGGTAGTACTGCCGACCTTGATCTTGGGGGGAGCAAGACCACCGCCGCGCTTGTGAGGAGGGAGCTTAGTCTTGCCCATGCCGGTAGTACTGCCGACCTTGATCTTGGGGGGAGCAAGACCGCCGCCGCGCTTGTGAGGAGGGAGCTTGGTCTTGCCCATGCCGGTGGTGCTGCCAACCTTGATCTTGGGAGGGGCGAGGCCGCCGCCACGCTTGTGAGGAGGGAGCTTAGTCTTGCCCATACCAGTGGTGCTGCCAACCTTGATCTTTGGGGGAGCAAGGCCGCCGCCTCGCTTGTGGGGAGGCAGTTTAGTCTTCCCCATACCAGTGGTGCTGCCAACCTTGATAACAGGAGGGGCAAGGCCGCCGCCTCGCTTGTGGGGAGGCAGTTTAGTCTTCCCCATACCAGTGGTACTGCCGACCTTGATAACAGGAGGAGCAAGGTGTGATCCTCCCCTTTCCTCCAAGATGAGATCGAGATCCCTCTCCTCTGGCATGAGATCGGTGGTAGCATCGTTGGCCCCCATAGCAAGTCCCTGGCCGGCAAGTCCCAGCCATAGGAAGAGGGCGACGCCAAACTTCTTGATGGCGACCATTTTGAATGTGAATCGAAAAAAGACACAAGGAAAGAAAAGGAAAAAAAAAGAAAAGTAGAGAGAGGAAGAAGACCGGCTTCTATCAGATGATTGTCGAGTCTCTGTGTTGTCGATGTATTTGTTTGTTGATGGAGTAAAAGGTCGAACTCTGGAGGCAGAAGTGTACAACTTTATACATTTCCGTCCGAATTATTCTGGTAACGCCAAACATCTTTGATCTCGAGAATGTCGTAAATTTAGAGACGGATTCCACCCCCAGCTCTCAATGCCGGGATTGACAAGGCACCTCAACCCACGGGCATCCTAGCTCCTGCGTATCTTGACTGATATCAGCAAACACCCTCTCGGTGACTGGGGGATCTGCCACGCGGCCTCTGCTTTGGAGCAGCTTCCTGGTGCTCGCAATTAACGGGACACCAATCCTGTGAGCACTAGTCAGGTTCTGAACCCACGGTTCGCAGGCTCGAGCGATTGTCGCCCCAATGGCGGCCGTCGAAAAGACGCGTAGGCGCCAAGCGTCAGTAGCTTCCAGTCGGCCCCGGGCCTCAGTGGGACCCGAACATAACATGAAATGCAAAATGAGGATTGCCCTCCTTAGCTAGGGGGAAACTGCGAGGTGGGATGTTGTTAGTTAGGACCTGGGAGTCGATAATGCTCCAGCTAATGCAGGGGTCGCACACCCTCATCGTTTCGAGCCAGCGGCACTATACCAACTCAGGCCTTGTTGGTTGGCGAGCCTGGTTGAGCTATGACTCCTATGAGTAAGAAATATTCCACAGCTGGGCGCGTTATGATTCCACACTGGGTAGCGTTGGCCTTGGCGGGTCGCAACAGGAATCGGTAGTTGCTCGCGTGGTTTGTCAGGCACCTAATCAAACCCCGGAATGGATGTAACGGCATTTCGGTTCACTTCGTTGGTAGAACCTATATCTATTAATAAAACAGCAGAGGGGTCGCACATTCGAGCTTTACCTGCGGCCAGATTTGTATCCCTAGTAGATGCAGCACTAGTATCGCGAAATTTTAGCTTTCTTAGCCTTGACCAACATCCAGACACGACCCATTACAGTTTCCAAAATAGCAATCACCTCATCTTAGTGGAATGGCCAGCCTGAGCGGTGCGCGGGTGATGTCTCGTGACGGTACTCGGCTGTTGGCCGGCAGTCCCCGATTTGGCGCCGAGTCCAGGCACAATGAAATGAATGGCAAGGATACTGTTAGTAGCAGCCACAATCGGCGACTCTCCTCACTTGCGGGATAGGACTGTATTTTCTTTAAAAATAGATCCAAACAGAATTCACTTGCGGTGGACGGAGGACGGAGGACGGACTCATTCAATGCCGAAGCTGCGAATCCACTACCCTATACCATTCACCAGGTGTCCTTTTTTTCAAGCAATCTACACTGCTTTTTCGTAAAAAAAAAAATATATATAAAAAAAAAATAAAAAACCTTCATCCACTATGAGTCCGTGAGTAAATCCTGTTGTCTATGTTGTTTATGAACCGTATTGCATGCGATGGATGTTGAAACAAGTTACCTAGTTGATGTCAAGTCATTACTAGCACAGGTGTTGTTGAAGCTGCAGAGTACGATCAAGTTCTCAATCTTCAACCTGTGAGAACTTACCCCAAAAGGGCTTTCGCCGGAAGGATTTTACAAGCAAATTTAACATATCCAAATACGGTTTCTTGATAGTGTGCATGAAGAACAGAGCCCTTTGCGCAGGTTGATTGATGCCCCCCCCATCGGCCTCTACTACTTTCGTGTACATGTGCCGAGCAACCAAAGTAAGAAAATCAAATCACGGGCGGAGGTTGCGGCCAAGGGTGGACCCAGCTCTCCACCGGCAGATGATAAGTTCTCCATATTGAACAGGGAAGCCCTGCAAGCCAGCGGTGGGTGGCCCAGGGGGGGTTCTCCTCATACATGTTGGTGCTCACTGCTTGGCCAACAGTTCGTCCGTTGGATGGGGTTTGCTACGCTTTCAACGAACAGTCATGTTGTGTTGAACTTGCGTACCGACTAATTTGTTGTTTGGAACTAATCATTTGTCCATGGGAGTGCGTTCCATGCCGGTAGGATGTATTTTTGTGCCTGATAGTGCATGCAGGTCGCCCGGGGTTTGCCGTTGGCCGGCAGTTGGCGACCAGCGGCTATGTAGGATTGCGGCCCATGCAATATCATTGGCAGCCTGATAGTGATTTGCATCCATAGTATTACGTTGGATTCTATACTCCGTAGTTCAACCATGACTCCTTGGTTGTTGGTGAGAAGTGGTGCGATGATGGTCGCGTTTTGCGATCAATATACCACATCAAGTGTATCAACTCGGTCATGGCGTTAGGCATTTGAGCCAAATGGTTGATTTCTAAGTGCAGATATACCCGACGTGGATTTATGGCTGCTGCTGAATTGGATGGTTTATTAGAGTGATTGCTCTCGTCAATGCTGATGGACCGGCACAAAGGCTCCGAATGGATGTTGGTCGCCGACTGGGTCCGGCCTGGCTCGCGAAATGAGGAGGTGCGTTGCTTGCTTGGCATCCGGCCGGCTAGTTTCAACTCTATCGCGCTTTGGGCAGTGCCCATCTCAATCCAGTCAAGTGCTTACCATTCCTACGGCACTTCTGCTATTCTTTGATCCAAGCTCAGGCCTTGGATGATTGTTTCAATGCTGAACGGGGGGAAAACAATATTTGGCAATGTAACCCAAGCGGAAGCCCATAATTACGGCTTGGCGTTGAGCATCACATCCTCATCGATGTGGTTTGCACTCTTTTTCGCTTACTGTATGATGTGCAGACAACCCCTTGAACCTATGTCGGACCCGAAAGTGAAAGGTTACGGATGTTATGCCCAATGCTCCGGACTTCCGTTTCTTCCGAAGCAAATTGTTATTGGCTTTGCCCTTGATGATACAGCTCTGTCCCTCTCTGTCCCTCTCTTCTCTCTGTATGTTTCCCCTTGGATTTGTGACCATCTAACTTGGCTGCAGATGTACTACGGAAACTTTTGTTTTGTGTCCGCCGCGAGTAATACTTCTTGTCGCTCTCTCGTGCGAAGAGTCTTTGCCTAAAGCGCCACCCCAATTGAAACACCTCTCTCACCAAGTGGGTATTCGCAGCATACAACGGGATTCAACTGAAGATCAAATTTTGCATTAGGATATACCCAATGATGTACTGGAGGATTTGAGGCATAAAATCTGTTCCTCACCCGCCCGATAACTGACAGCGTTCGACTCACGACTACGTAACTTGTTGACTGCGAAGGCGACCGAAACATTGTCATGCGATAGAATAAATCATTGTTCCTTCCCCTAGGCCTCCCAGACCTACCAAACAGGGGTTGCAACAATACAAGAATGAAAGCAAGGAGGCAATAATTTCATCTTATTGGATCTGCTCTCAAATCTCGATACGCAAGAACAGCAGCCGCGAAAATTGGAAGGACAACCTACCAAAACAGTAGCCTTCCTGCAACTAGCAGAAGCTCAGCGAGCGAGAAATAAATCAGCCATGACTGGCTCAACGAGGCACTCAGCTACTTGATGCTGTCGTTGAGAGCACAGTTCAGCATAATCTGATTCATTTCCTCATGATGCCGCGTTGTTGAGAGACCTGACTTAAAGAAGCACTAGTCATGCGTTTGATAACCTGCTGATAGGAGAGGACCAAGGGAAATTGGCTTGCCCTCTAAGGACCTGCTCATTTTTTATTTTTTATTGTAGTTTTCACAGCTGGCTATAGAGGCTCACACGGCAACGTCCATTTGCCATCTAAGATCTACGGCTTGAATTTGACATACTCAATAGTCCTTCTTTGAGATCTTCTTATGGCTGGGAATGGCCCCTTAACGATGGCTGTCGAATTAAAATCCGGGGTAGCATACCTCGCGAAGCATGTATTGTAAGGCAAGTCGATATTGCATAATGGATTTTACGAGGGCAGTAGCCGTTACTTTCTGCTGGAGGTGCCTCATGATCGACCTGTTCGAATCATGGCAACAGCCATCCCCATCTTTGCCATGCAGTTTTTCCCGCCAACGACCTTTTTCGATGTGTCGACTCTCTCCAAGTTATCCAGCAGATATGATCTCTCATCCTCGTTCATCGCCTCTACCGTCTGCACGATACACCCCGTTAAGCGAATTGATAGATAACCTAGAGAGGTTGCGTAGGGAATGAACTTCCACAGCTCCATACAGACGGCTCGGTAATTCTCATAGTCCTTGGATATGTTGGTTTCATATAACGCATTGATGTCGTAGACGATTTGCAATATATTTGCCCGAAACGAGAGAAGCCCAGCCAGCCCCGTGGCGAACGCAACAGAGCGGAACTCGTATCTGATACCGGTAATGCATTCCGGGTCCAGGATCGCTTGCATGTTTCCGCTGTATAAAGCCGCCTGGATCGAATCGTCGATGATCTTTTGAATATTGTGGTCGCATTTCTCGATTTGCTGAAGCAGCCTGGCCTTGAGTTTTCTGTTCTCATGTGGCCTTGCTTGAATTATTCTGACAGTGTGCGTCCACTCGACCAGCTGGGTTAGGAAGCTGCTGAATGTGACGGTGCTCTCTGAAAAGCCCTTGATCTCTTCCGAGGTTAGGTAGTCGTAGTGAGTTTCATCTGCATAGCCCTGCCAGGGGGACTGTGTGAATGAGCCGTCGCCACTGGCAGATACAGATTCCTGCGTTTCAAGAGTTAGTTGGGTTTGTACGACACAAGAGCGCAATTCCAAGATATACATGGGGGTGAGCTAACGATAATGTTTAGTCCTTCCCGTGTTAATAGAATATCAAACTTATCATCCGGGTCCGGAGGCGCCTTGTTCGCAAGTACCCAATTCAGGGCAGAATAGTGCGAGGACATGTTGTCCAAAATCTCCTTGGTGCCGAAGGATATGGTAATCCGTTCCAACATCTGCATCGCAGCAAGTGTATCGACTGTGCAAACCTCACTCCCACTAATCTCGCGTTGAAGACTTCGTATAGTCTTTCCATATAAGCTTGTTGAAAATAGAGATTGAGGCGAGCGCCGATGACGATACTCGTCCCAAGCATAACAAAAGAGAGACGTCGTGTTGAGGAGGCACTCACTCTGCGATAGACGTTGTGGGAGGTATAGAAGATAGCTCATTTGCAAGCAGAGCACTGTGTCATAACCCTAGGTTAAGAAGTGGGCGAGCTGGCTTGCAACCCGATCAGATCTAGCCATGAGATTGGCACGAGGGGTTGCCGGGAAGAACACGCCCTCAACACCGTCTCCTTTGCCATAGGTTGCCAGTTTGGTCCAGCTCTGCAATTTCCGCGGCCGGTGTTTCATGTTCCCGTCCAGCGGCTGAACCTCTGATGGCTGCGAGGCTGGCACTTTTATTGCCCGGCGATGCGACACGAAGATTAGCGTAGCCGACGGACCTGGACATGTCCGTTGTGAGCGCAAGCAGTTTCCGCATGTTGGCCACTTCTCATCGCACTGCGAATAGTCAGATATGAGAGCGATTGTTGGCTGGATAAAAGAACGTCCCACCTTGATCTTCCTCGTCTTGCAGGGCTGGCAGCCTGCTGATTTCGGCCCTCTAGGCATTTCTTTGCCCTACGATGGCACTCGTAACACGCAGTTTCTTGTTAAGAATCCGTCATGTTCAATCTTAGGCACAGGAGAAGGTGTCTGGAGATCCATCCAAGATGGAACGAGGGGAGTGCAGGGGCATCGGCCAAAGCGCGTAACCCGTGCCACTGGTAGCGAATCAGATGACTAAGCCGCCGGTTTGCCTGACTCCGTGAACTTGAAAGGACCTTGACCCATGCACATACGCGTGCACCACTTTGCATAACAAGTTGTACGTGCGGTCTCACCTTCCGAAAGCAGGGGTAGTTTCTATCCGGCAAATCATTTCGGCTCATCTGGCTTTGTTCACGGATAGTTCACGGTTACAACAAGTTAACCCACCACACGCTTCGACTTTGAACGCATCCGCCTAACCAAGCTGAACTTGGCCACTATGGAGAGAATGCCGGTTGAACTCCTGCGAAATGTTCTGCAGGAGCTTGACCCCTCTAGTCTCAAAAACGTGAGACTGGCGAGCAAGCGATGTTCGGAACTGGCTACCCCCATCTTGTTCAGCGTGATCAAGCTTGCCGGCGAAGGGCAGATTTTCAGTCACGTTGTTGACCCTCAGCGCTATCCAAAACGGTCCGTTGAGTTTGGAAAGCTGCACGAGGCGATTGCCGAGGTCCTGCCACTCGCCCGTAGTGCAACGCGGCTGGTGTTTGCTCCAGCATTTTACCGAGAAGGTTCGATGAGAATGTTGAGCGATGCGGTTCTGACTAAAGCAACTGACACCCTTTTTAGGATTCTGGGATGACTATCGGGCATACTTGCATGAGCAGATGGAGGAACCTGTGGACGAGGTTGATATAGACTATTCTGAGGACGGAGATGTGGACGGAGGTGACGACGGAGGTGATGACGAGGACGAGGACGGAGAAGAGAGTGAGAGCGAGACGGAGGAAGATCGATACGAGGCCCGAATTCAGGCCGTCATCGCCAGAAGAGCAGCCCGGCCTGAGGTCGAAAGGGATCAAATACGAGAAGCCGAAGAGCACTGGAATCTAAAGAGACAAGAGCAAGAGGTAAATAGCGAGAGAGTTGAAGCCTCTTTACTGGAGCTCATCTCGTGCACGAACCTCAAAGAAATTGAAATCCAAGAATGGGAGTTTTCCGGCTTTGGAGGCCTCGATTTCGAAAGGTAAGCCAACAAAACCAACGTTGACTGGGACTATAACTTACATGGAAGTTAGCTACGAGATCGATGGTATTCGGAAAGTCTCATCACCTACCGCTCAACATCTGCATCTCATTGCTCGCTGCCTTCACAAGTGCGGCCGCCACATTGAGAAGCTGCAGGTTCGTGCACTTAACCCAGAGATGATTCAAGACTCGCCCGCTATGCGTTTTGCGTTTGAAGGTCTCCGCCACCTCAGACTCGATATAAACCATGTGGACTCTCTTCTCGAGGATTCATCCTTTGACCACGCACTACCGAAGCTACTCGAACATGCCGGTCCCACTCTGGAACGCCTCGAAATGGTATCCGGTAGCAGTTGGCCTCAGCTTCCGAGCCGTGGTGTGCATTCATTGGGCAAGATCTTCAACCACAAAGGGACTAGCAAGAGCCTATCTTTCCCCAACCTCCGATCCTTTCGACTCGTCTCTTTGATCATCAGCACTACCTCCCTGTTGGAATTTCTGACCTCTCAACCAAAGATCGCCAAGCTTGAGTTTAGCTACGTGTATCTGGCAACTTCAGGCATGGGGTGGAAGTCTCTGGCCAGCGCCCTTCCTGCATCTGTAGAGACCTGGGAAGTATCCGGTAGGCTCGGCCACGAACCGGTTGCAGGTTTCGAACCTCCGATTGCATACAACTGGTGTGCTGATTGGAACTATTTCGGGAAGCAGTTGCTCACTGAAACTGGCTGGAAGGGGGAGCTCGTGGACCCGATTCGGACTCAGTTCCGCAGAATCGAGAATTCCAGCAACGAAGAATGAGACTTGGGGGCAGCTGGCCTATAGGTAACCGTATGCACTGGGTAATGCATTTGGGCCGTTTTGGTTTCGCTTTTCATGGCTTTCTGTATTCTTGCCTTCACCACTTGACGAAATCTGTGTTAAAATTAGTAGAGGCCTCAGCTTTGACTGGTGCATTTTCAGTTATTCTTTCCTAATAAAAAAACGTTCTTTTTTATTCACTCTAGGCTAGACTCTAGGTGCTAGATATTAGCACTACGGTGGTTTTAATCGAACCAAGGTCGCGTCAAATGTCAGTTGGATGCATGGATGATAGGAAGTATTGGCAATGACTGCTCTCTGTCAAGGAATTTCACAGTATATACCAACACTATACGGCCGACGAGAAATTTGTGCATTGAGAGAGAAACCCAATAAATTTTATTAAGACTCAAGGAAATAATTAGCGAGTGAATATATTCAACCTATCTCACCAGTGATATTTACCCAGCAGTGCCATCGTGCTTGTCGTACCCATAAAGTCAGCTCCTTAGCCATCACATTTTTCTGTTCACAATCGTCTAGCCAATAAAAAAGGCTTCATGCGGGTTCTGCTTGTAACTTTTGAGGACGGCAGCATCCTTATCCCTCACAAGGACGGGCTCACCCCGAATCATCCAATCGCAGTGATCCAAATCTCGAGACTTCCATTGATTAAGCAGGTTGCGACGAAAGAGCGTATACTTTGTAACCCGATAGGAAACAATAACGGCCTTCTCCATTCTCGGCATGATTTCGTGCTCAATCTCCTTCGCACCAAAACCAAATCTCGAGCCCAGGCCCACGTTGGTCGTGGCGGTGAACCGAAGGCCCTTGCCGACCTGAAAACCGGTGATCATGTAAAGCTCTGCCTTCTTCTTTCCATCGAGCCACTTTTTGATGGGCTAGAATCCAAGGATTGGCCAATATATTCGGGTATCATGTTAGGATAGAACACCTTTGTTACCACTGCATCACAAGTGACATTTAGTTGAGACGATATAGAACAATCGAGACGGATCTAGGAGTTTTCAAGACGACGAGTTCCATAACGAGCCATGTACTGATTTTTTTGCATGGGCCGAGTGAATTTCCACACGTCGTTGTCTCGTATTTCGACGCGATGCGGCCCTCTATTGAGAGGTAACTTGAAGAAAGGGTCGGTAAGAGACTCATGAAGGGTACCTAGAGCAAAGGGACCATCCGCGTTATTGGGGTCGAGCTTTCTAGAGTCCAGGGGAACTTCGTCTAGTATGTTGAAATACCGAGGGACGAGGTCAGAAGTGGCACCAGTAAACATTTTGCAGAGAGAGAGATAGTTGTAATTAAGAACAATCGAGGAATGAGAAGCGTGGAATGAGGAACTGCTGGGCAGGTGAAAGGGAGATCGAGGCGATAGATTTGGTTGCGATGAAGTCTTACGTTAGGTCACAGATGGAGCTCTATATAGTCTATATTAGATTAATAGTACTTTCTTTTTCTATAGTAAAACTAGATTGAGTTTACTGTACTTGCTTATTATAATATCTTTCTGTCCTCAGATCTCGTAGCCATCTCCACGGACTGGAAGCTGTACAAATATCACAGGCTATCAAAGTCTTGGCAAATTCGTATCTTAATGTTGCCCATTGTTGATACGGGAAACATTGGGCCTTTATCCCGGCCTGGGGAATAGTGATAGGTAGGCCTGCAACAGTAAGCGGTAATAGTACTGATGGGAGCGTCTCGACTGTAAAGTTAATATACGCCCGGTATTGTTATGACGATGTTTGTGGTGCCAGGGAAAACAGCGAGTAGAGGTTAGAGTATATGGCCCTCGAGTTTGATGCTAGGACCTTGTAGGTCGAGAGGGAGTTTGATATGGCGCCGGTAGGTGCTGGCGTTGCTCGAAGATGTCGCTTCTTTTGGAGTTAATCGACTCTGATATTCTGTTAAATAAGACCGAAGAATCAATCGATCATTCTTTAAACTAGTTTCCAGCCCCTCCCTTTTGATGTGGTAGGCAATTGTCCCCGTATTTACTGTTGCTCGCTAATGTTTGGCCAGCCTATTGAGATGCAAGAGCATCGCAATGATGCTCTTCGCCTTCGACTCCGCCCGTATGATACGGGTCTATCTATGGCGACTTACAAGCGAAGCGTGGGCACTGCGATCTTGAATAACGCCCACAACCTGAACGATGTCGTGGAGGGCCAGGAATGGCACGATATGGTGCACTGGCTTTCAGTATAGGTATTTAAGTATTCCTGGGGCTACAAGTATAGCTTTATTATTGAAGCTAACTTCTAAGACCTCTCCTATAGGAGCTCTGTCTGTGTATCCATCCTACGCAAGTGCTGCATATTAACCCTGTGTAAGTAAGCACTGGGCATTCTTTCTTAAACCCTGATGGTTTTTGCTGCATCTGAACATCTACAATGCAGTGTCTATATCCGCTTTCGGGCTTCTTGCATGGCGCATACCAGGAAGTTGTTTCCAAAGACAGATCCTTCTCTCTACCCGTTCACTTTACCATGCACAAACTGCAACTCAGGAGAAAATCCAAACCGGTTTCTCAAACCAGGAGCAGAAGTGGCAGGGAATCTAATCCTCTGAGCGCTACGGCGAGTATTCTAGCACTCCTCGTGGGTCTACTCGTTACGCATACGAGGACGGCTTTGGAATGGAGAAGCTGGCTCTTCGAGACAACCGTCATCATGATAGGCAGCGGGAGTACTTGCATGAACGGGGGTATTATTCAACTGGCGCCAACGTGAACAAATTGAATTGTTCATTTTCCTCACTCCTCCGCATAAATTCACTCATGAATTCAAGTCTACTTTCGCAGAAGACCAACCGCACCTTTTGTGAATCGGCCTAGCAGCGTCACCTCCGCACGATAGGTCCCTGTAGCTAGTTAGCCCCTGGAGATGGCGCGCGAGAGATGTTGCATGGAGAATCTTCGCGACCTGACCATCGAACAGGTCGTCGCATGCCATGACAACTCAAGGGCAAGGCGACTGGGAAGAAAGGTTCGGTCGTGTGCGCCATCGAAGAGGAGGCTTCTCGCTACTCACTCGTGATCACTCCCTAGATCTGCCAGTCCACTATCTGTCCACCGATACAAAGGTGTCCCATCATCACTACAGTGAAAGATATGCTGCACGTATATCTCAACTATCCCAATAAAAGTTTACTAATTTCTATCCTGGCTATTCTAGTCTCGCTGGGACACAGATACTAAAGCTATACTTGATGATCCTTGAAGCGTCTCCGCTGAGGAGTTCGAAGAACTTTTCAGTCGCATGCCCAAACGAACAATATAGCAAAGAATCGATTTGACCACAGCGGAAGGTCGATACGAGATTTAACAATTTCTTTCTGTACTGCCAAGATGCGGTATCCAGATAACTGATGTACCAAGTGATAGCCCGGAGATAAGGCTATACAATGACCTGATTAACTATATGATCGACCAAGAGACTTACAAGGTCGTTAACTACCAGGATTAGAAAGGATTGAAGATGCTGTGAGACTTCGACGAAACTTTTATATGAAAACATTAAGCCTAAGATCCGACCGAAGAATTCGAGCGGCAGACCCAATCACTTCGAGCGCTTTGAAGTACAACAGCGACATTGATATCGCCCCTATGGATAGACTTTTCTGGCTACGAAAAGCAAAGAAAGCTCAGAAGCCTCTGCTCTTGATGCGTGTTCAGAAAATCACATCCCCCAATTTTCTTGCCTTGAAAATATTGTAAGCATGCTTACTCCCCCCGTTGCCCCTCTCAGCTACGTCTAAAGTTTTGCTTTCTTCCTCCTACATCCCTCTCAAATACCAGTGAGCAGGCATACTTTCTATCCGTTTTCATCACTCCGCTCTGTTTTTTTGACAGCATACGAGTATCATCATCATCATGGTTGGTTCAGATTCTTCACGCAGCGTGCTCTCTCTTTCCTTATTCTTTTTACATCTCGTTTCAAGCCTGAACATAGCACTGAGCGGTAGAAAGACGGGCAAGTCAATCAAACGGACTATAAATATGATACCCTTTCCCAATCTCAATGACGGATAATCAACGACTAGCAGTTTGGGCTATTGGGATCCCACCTCTTACGGCCCAGCACCTGGTCACTGGCCGGCATCTTTTGATCACACCCTCGGTCGTTGGGAAATCCGTCGAGTGTGGTAAGCCAGCAACCGCAGTCCCGTCCAGGGCCGCCCATCATAGTCTTCGAGCCACCCCTTGTTGCCAGTTTTGCTAGATCCCTTGAGTCGAAGGTCAAAATATACGCGTACTCAAAATGAGACTAATAGGGAAATTGCTACGACACCTCAACGACTGTCTTTGTAGTTATCGCTACAAGTCGCTCACGGAGACATCGATCTACTTGTTTAGGCGACTTAATTATGGGATGCTTGAATCTCTCGGGGTATTTCACACGCTTTTTGGCGTGTGGTGAGTAAACGTGCTGGGGAAGTAGATCAAATTTTCTGAGCTTGGATTCTCTTCTGACTCTGTAGGCCAGTTGCATGGCCCCAAATCTAACGGCTTTGCTTCAATTCGCTTCACGCTGGAAGAAGACGACCGCCGGGCGTGCATTTGATTCTCAACCTCCCATCGACCTTCAAGTTCAGTCATACTCGCTCGTTGTTCTTCTGTCTTGTCGGGCATGATGAAGAATAGGAGCTGATTCGTCTCGCTGTCTATTGCTTCCATGGATAGGACCACCACAACTTCGATTGTTTCGCGTGGTTTGGGGACCATCACTGGTCTCTTGGATAGTGGCGCCATACTGGTCTGTTGTATGGTAGATACCGCAACGAGAACAAAGAAAATAGAAAACCTATAGACTAATTCCAATATCATAATATATCCCCATTTTCATCAAACTCCATATCCATGTCTATGACCCCGAATAAATTAGGCGTGACCACCAAGTCGCTCCAAGTAAAGATAGGTAGCGCGGTGACAAGTCAATTAAGCCTATTACTCTCGCAGAGAAGAACTATGAAAAGGCAATAGATAGATCAACTAAGATCATCCAAATATCTCCTACAGCACCAAATTCTACAGCGCCAAGCCGACCTAACACGCGCCTTCACGCCGCTCTCCTGAGAGAAGCCGAACGCCCAAAGGTGCATCCGCCTGTTCTTGTGATCGTTCGATCATCAACTGATACACCTCCAAATAATTGTAGGGATCAGTAGTCCCCTGCGGTTGGAGTTCCGCGACATATTGCTCCGGGATCTAGTGCCTCCTGAAGGGGATTTTCTACTGGAAGCTGCTGAAATCCGGGAGTATGCAGAGGCTGTTTAGGATACACTCCCAGATAACAATTCTTAATACACCTTACCTAGGTACAGGTAGCTATCTCAAGTAATAGTAGTCAGGGATAGGAATAAAACAGAAGAGGTGATCTATGGAGGACTTATTAGCCTAGAAGAGAAATCGATAAAATGCAAACGAGACAGGTCACCGAAGAACATCCGCGCTTGATAATACAAATCGGGAAAATAGCGATAAATTACCAAAAATCATCGCGTATATATGATAGGAATCTCACTGTCTAACAGGTTAGAAGCTCTTGCGGAGACTCCATGTCCTCAGGAACGGTTCCGTTGGACATTGTGACCACCAATCGGTCGACTCACCTCAACCACTTCCCCTTGACATTCTTCCACAGTCTTCCGTCTTTAATCCTGTAGCTTTGAGCCTGAGCTCGGATCCTCCTCAATTCATGTCTGTTGTACTGGTCGACAGCCTCGCCTGAAAGAAGGTATTTGCTGGATCAAGAACCTTCCCCTGCACCCGAAGGGTCCCTTCCAACGAGGTCTCAGTTTGGGAGGCTTGCCTTCTTGTAACACCATGACCGGGTCATTGACTGCCAATGGTTCTGAGACCTCGTTGGAGGGAACCCTTCCCACGTGAGTCCGACAACTCATACGACAAACGTACCTAAGGTAGCTCGTTCCAGAGTTTCACGCAAAATAGTATACCTATGGAGACACGAGCGTCTCTCTGGCTGCTGAGGTTCACCATTGTCTATCGCCCATACCACTCGACATTTCCATGTTACTCTATTATCCGGCCCCTTGTCCGCTGCGGCTTCTTGTCGACCTGTCAGCTGAACGCCAACTTACATACATAAAACCATTCAGCAAGGTGCAGCACCAATCTTTATAGAGACTACATGTAGTTATCGGGAGTCTATAATGTGATAATTATTTGGTAGTGACCTTTCCGAATGCTGTAAACCGCAGCGCTTCTTAACTTCAATATTCTCTATGCAGAAGAAGTGAAAAACTCCGCACAATTCTCCTTACTCCAGCACCTACTATTTTCGTCTCCTTAGCATCAATACCACTAAAACCATTACTCCCAGCTCACCGAGATGGGATCGTGGTTTCCCGAGAACTTGGTGCCGCCAAACCAGAGCTCAAAACGCAAGTCTGCGGGCGCTACAATGACCTTGACGTCGAATTGACAAATGTAATACTTGTACCCCTTCTTGAAGCATGTCCCCCTCTTCTGCTTGAGCACTAGCTCATGTTGCTGTACTCCGGTCAGATCGCTCTTGACGGCGCAGAGCTTCTCCGCGCCAGGCTGTCTCAGTGCAGTGGGGAGCTTGTCTACTGGGAGGTTGGAGGTGATGAATGAAGAGTCCCAAGATCTAGTCGTCTCGTCGCTACCTAACCGGATCTCGAATGTCTTTGTGAACGCCGAATTTGGCTGAACGGTGTCTCCCTGTGGATGAAAACAAAGGTTAGCTGATGAGAAACCGCCATCTTTGGGCTCGGCAGATGATTACCTTGCGAATGAGCCACTGGATCTGTCTCAGTGCCCAAATCTGCCGGGGGTCATATGGATCCGGCGAGGCATCCTCCTCATCGTGGTATGTTGCCGAGAAGGGCACTTTGATGACGACACCATAGCTCGCGCGAGCTATCCGACTCGTCAATACACCCGCTGGAGAGCCAGTGGCGATCTTTTGCTGCTGCTCCAGCAGGAGACCACGCACGACGACGAGCTGTGGCTCTTGGCATGGGACGATGACAACGGCTCCCGCGTTGGGGTGTTGCTGCAAGGCTAATTGGCGCTGGATTTCTTCTCGAATGTACGCCGAGCTCCCCAGGCCGCCTGCGAGAATCAGGTATTCCTGGAGTGGAATTAGAATATACGACGCCTAGCAGAGTTATTGAGCTCGCTGACTTACCACTTGCTCTTGCAATCCGGCCTCGCTTATCCAGTCGAGCTGCTCCCTGATTCTCCGCATCATTCCATCTATCTGAGCATCAAATAACGATTGGATCTCCTCTCTAGTTACCATTAGTCTTATCATTCATCTCATGCATGCCGAGTGGCAAGATCGGGAACCTTGGGCTACTCACTTCGTAAACAGCATCCGGCCCGCCTCGATCCCAGCCCCAGGATGGCTGAAATCAAAAGAGACACCTTCCATCTGTATCTTGAACACTTGCTGCATGTAAACCTTCTCGCCAAACTTGTGCTTGACGGTCTTAAAATGGTGGCTCCTCGCCATCCTCGCCGGGCAATCACCCGGCAGCGAACTCTGGACCTCAGGACACGCCGCAAGTCGCTGGCTCACCAGCCTCACAAACGCCCTGTCAATCAGAGAAGATCCAATACCAATTCCCTGGACGGCGGCTACCTGCGACATTTGCGGGAACACGCTGTCTCCCGACGTCACACGCATCAGCGCCAGGTCCGTGGTGCCGCCTCCAGCGTCCACCGTGAGGAAGAGATTCCCCGGCTGGAACTCGATGGCGCTCGTCTTCAACGTGGCGATGGACGCCGCCTCGGCCTCGGTCAGATCGACCTGCGCGACGTGCCGGGGCCCCTCAGTCCCGTAGCCCGCATCCCGGACGATGCTCTTGAAGGTGTTGATGACGCCCATCTTGGTCCACGTCGTGGGCACGCTGAACAGGAACGAGACGGACATGGGCTCCCAACCCCCGGCTTGCTGCCGCCTGCCCAGCTGCGTCTCGATGCTCTCCTTGATGTGGCTGTAGACCTGCTTTAGGTAGTCCGTCAGGAACCCCCGCGCCTCGGCCGTGCTCCGCGGCACGCTCGACAGGCCCTGCTGCTGCGCTGCCTCGAGCGTGTCCTCGTCCAGGAAGATCTTGAAGAACTCCCGGCGGGTCTTGCCGTGCGTGGGATCATCGTCGTCCGCGCAGGCGAAGCCCCAGGTCGAGAGCGTGCCGTCGGCGTTGTACACCAGCGTCGTGGGCACTTTGCGCTCTCCTCGATCACCACTGCCCGGCCAGTCGTTGATGACCTGGATTGGCCTCTGTGGAGTCATCCATGCCACGCCTAAGGAGAAAGTTGTCGGCTGAGTTGGTCTTTATTTTACGATAATGGGGCAGGCAGACCTACCGGTGAATGTCGTGCCCAGGTCGATGGACACGATTACATCTGGTGTTTCCGCTGCCATGCTTACCCTTGCTGCTCTGTCGTAGATCCGTATTAGTGTTCTATGAGTGGCCCAACACGAGAGTCAATGAGCATCAGAAGGTCAGGTCGGACACCTCATCCGTGGCTTGGGCAAGTGGGCAAAACCTCCAGAGGTCAAATAAGTATCGAACGCTCACAGGGATGCGGATGACGGCCCAGGGGTTTGATCATCGTCCAGCTGCGCCAGAAGGCAGCCAAGGCAGCCTTCCTGCAGGCCAAATCGTCGCTTCAGGGTTCGGTAATGAATAGAGATCCACGCTTATGCACCGCCACCCATGTTCTCGTTTCTATTAAAAGTGCACATTTGACCGGCGCTATCTAGCTCATAATAGTCTCAAGGCCAGTGTCTGATCGCCGGGTGGCGTCAAACTCTTCGTATGCTCCTTTGGCCAACAGCCTTTTCATCTCCTATAAGCCGGGATAGTTTGTTGAAGCTTCCCTCGCGACCGATTTCAGAGCATCGACTGAGTCTTCTACAATGTCTCAGGACGTAGCGAGCAGTGTATGTTGGCTGTTGAATATCTACATTTATGTTAATGGATGAGGATTCTGACAGATTTCACAGAGCGTCTCCCAGGCCGTTGCGACTGGAGATCAACCGAGCCCAACGACGAGCTCTACGACGAGCTCTACGACGACCGCAGAGTCAGCCTCAGCGTCAAGTCCGTCTGGGACCAATATTTCTGTTGGCGCGATAGCTGGAGCATCAGTGGGAGCCTTGATCGCGGGCCTCATCGTCGGATTCCTCGTCGCCTTCGTCTTCTTCCGGCGTCGCAACAAGCAGTCTCCCCCAGAGCCACAAGCCCGAAGTATCTCAGCAGCTCGTGCATCAGATCGGAAGTCATACTCCCCTGTGCCCGAGACGAACGGGGCCGCCGCCAGTACCGATGTTCAGCTCGATCAATTCCTCCTTGACGGTGCACCAGACGATGAGATCGTGAACGAGCTCCAGGCCTTGTCTGACCTCATTCACCAGCACGTGGAAAACAACTACGACCCCCGACCTGTCCAGGCCAATGTGAATGACCTCTCACGGCAGCTCCAGGCCCTAGGGTTTGTGAAGAGTGCGCACCACGATCCTGATGCCATCGCCGCGCTCGCTCTGGACCCCAAAACCCGCCAGACCGCCCTACGACATGTCATTTCAACTGTGGTGTTCAAGAGCATCGACGTCCACTCCCGGAGCCCTCTTTCTATGCTCCCCGTCCCCGTCGCTGCTCTGCTCCAGACTATGCCTGCTGCAGACCGCCAGAGCGAGCACACAAAACGAGGTAAGCGAGCGTCCAGCCGCACAACTCACTTGCCAACTTTTATGCTGACCACCGAAATAGCCACCACACATGCACTCTCAAATTGGCGCAGGCTCTCCGCATTTCTCCTACACCCGGACCCCAGCCAGCGGACCTCTCTGCCCGTGTCTGAGACAGTCGTGTCCAGCCAGGCCCAGGCCCTGACCGGCGCCCTTAACACCTTCCTGGACAACTTCGTCTCGTCCTCGGACGCCAGCGGACAGCGGGAGCACCTGCAGCTCGTCATCATCGAGTGCACCAAGCTGGGCTACGTGCTCTTCTCGCACCCCAGCGACTGGCGGTTCGTGCACGAGGCCGGCAGGGGCAGCGTGGTGGTCTGCGCCGGGCTGGAGAAGCTGGGCCAGCGCGGCGGCGTGCCCTACAAGACGCCCAAGATTGTTGTGCCACCGACTGCTATCCAGCTGTGATTTGTGATTGCGTGAGGAGACAAGAGGGAGCCCGGCAGCAGGGGATTTTTGGGACTTTGGGGAGCTGTGCCGCTGATCTTGCTGTATTGGAGGAGCTAAGGCAGATAATTATAATACATGAGACTGCTGTGCGGCAGTTCTTTTCCGTAAATGACATCAACCTCCACCTCCTTTCCTCCATGATGGCTCCCCCTGTCCTGCTTGCCCATAAGGCTGTGGGATTCTTTCGCTTCTGAGCCACTAGCAAAGGCGTAAACATCTCACATCAGCTGATCGATGCATGTGGGAGTACTATTTCAGCCGTTGACATGCTTGAAGCAGCATCCACGAACGAGATGACAAATGACAATGGCCTACCTTCCTACCCCAACAAGAAGACCAGCCCAGTTTCAGTCAAGCATCTTACTCTAGCTGCTGACCAGGGTCCAGGGGGGCTTGATCGCTGCGACCCTTTCCCTCGCACCCATGTCGGGGGACCGAGCGGCTGTTCCATTAGAGGCTCGATAGCGCGCGCCTAGAGGGATCGGGGATTGTTTGACCCTCCAACTCTCCGTCCCGATCCAAGTTTAGACACAAGGGGTTGACCAGAAGATGGAGAAGGTCAACCTACATGGCCTGTGGCTGAGAGGCTGAAACCGCCAGTTGTGCTCCAGTTTGCCTCTCTTGAGCGGCGCAGGCACATACATCCCCGCTTCCACAATGATCGCCCACTTCTGCCTTCTCCAGCCTCCTCAAGCTCGTTTTTTCATGTCCATATCGTATTGAGCCAGGCTATGTATGATCTGGGTGTGCAAGGCTAGCTATAGCCTGCGTCTTGCGCTATCACGTCGGTCCCAAGCCATAGCCAGATATCTACCACTTCCAACTACGATTGACCTGATTCTCCGACCAAGCTAGGCCATGTGCTATCCCACATCCAAAATCCCGTGATGGCATCTCAAGTAGATGATTCCCCTCTCCCCGCGCCGGGCCAATTGGCGACACCAAGCCAGGAGGACCTCGCCAACGTCCCCAGCGAAGTGGCTCGACTCCTCGATTTCCTACAGACCGGCGAGCAGGACCTGCAATTCCTGACCGATCTCCGAGACGAGCACATCGCCGACCTCGAACGGCAGCCGATCGTGCTGCGACGAGTGGATAGCGTGAAGGAGGGCGCGGGGAAGGCACTCGGGCAGGTCCGCCAGGTCGTCGACGGCGGCTTGGACAAGGTCCGCAAGAGCAGGTCGGCGTTCCGCAAGAGGAGCGCCAGGAAGTTCGCCGAGTCGGCCGAGTTCCGCAGCCAGGAGGCCGTCGTCACGAGGCATCATGCGGCCATCCTCCGCGAGCTGGTGCATCTGCGCCAGCTCGCCCTGCGGAGCCCGACTCCCGGGCAGAGGGACCAGCAGTCCAGCCGCGATAGTGTGGTGAGCGCAGAGTCGGACGGGCCAAGATCGGTTCGCAGCTTCTCGACGACGAGCTCCAAAACGGACAAGCCCAAGTTTGATAACATTGGGCTCCTGGCGGACCTTATGGGCGATTCTGGATGTGAGTTTGGGAGAAATTTTCATTGCTCATAGCTACTGCTGCTGACATTTTGGCCTTGTAGTGACAGATTCTAAACCAGCCATGCCGCCGCGGTATTCAGCCATCACAAGGTCGACATTCCCTATGGCAGAGATGCATGGCAATTCAGGCCACCGAACAGACAGCGTATCATCGTGTCCTCCGACCAGCTTCGCTGCATATGGGAAAGGCTCGATCCTGTATCCCGCCGAGCTGAGCGCAGAGCCGAATACAGACTCTGGTCCCGTTGAGCTGCCCGGAGACATTCCAACCAGTCCACCAGCAAGACCCGTCTCTACACCCTCGGCAACGAATGACTCTGAAAGAAAGGGCACGCCCGTATCAGAGCCTCCCAGCTCGCCTCCTCCTCAATCCGAAACGCGCCCAGTTAGGCCATCCCGTTCCATTACCTTCGACCCGACAGACGATGGCGATTTGCAGCCCTTCTCACCGCTGGAGGACCTCACACCGTTCATCCAACCACCCCCCGTTGTTGAGGAAAAGCAAGTCGTCGAAGACAACAGCTTCTTCGGGCCGGCGTCGATCAGCGTATACGAGGAGAAAGAGGTCGTTGTTCGGCACAGCCAGCGGAAGAAGTCTTCGCAGCGCATCTTACTCAACGAGCAAGACAGGGCCGGGCTTGCTCTACTCATGGGCGATAACATGGGATATCCGGGCCACTCAGTTGCCCACAGGTCATCCGCCGTGTCACTGGTGTCCATCAACTCACAGGCAGGAACCTCCATCACATGGCCAAGCCCATCTGTGGGTGAGCAGGCCTCGATGATCCCATCAGTCCCTACTCAGCCGCCACCGCCTCCGCCAGTGCCGCCAAAGATTCCCCATGGAACCATCCCACGAAAACCCACGCCTTCGCAGTCCAGCTCTACGACATCGCTGCCTTCTCAAAGCCAGAGTCCGGCCTCCGGTGATGGCGAGAGTGTAGCGCCAGCCGTGAAGCCGCTCACGACAATCCCCCCGGAGCTCTTACTTGGACAGCTTACCACCTCCCAGGGCCAACTACAGACAATCCCTGCTATTGTTGTCCAGAAAGCATCGCCTTGATACTCTTGCAAAACGAAGAAAGATCCTTTACAGCGGATATGTTGGCGTTCGGTGACGGTTGGCTTTCAGCATATTTATTTTGGGTTTGGAACGGCGTTTGGGGTATCAGGAATAGAAGGCGCTTCAACAACAGACAATTGGAATTATTTAGACAGAGTCAATGACAAAAAGAGCAATGATTGTACCTGGGAGAACTACGTCAACCACGCACCATCCCGCCCAAGCGCCCACGCCACGAGCATGTCTAGATTCCTCTCAACCTCACATCTGACCTCCCTGAGCCAAAACCATATGGCCTCTAATTCGTGATAGCAACCAAACCAAGCCATGAAACGCGCGTCCTCAAAGAAACCCTCCTCAACAAAATCAGCATGCGTCCTCATCACCGTCCACGGGGTTTTAAATTCCTCATGGATCATCTTCAAGGTCGCCACATGAGCATGTGTCATACACGCTAGACCCTGTCTCGTCTCATAGCAGTCCCTCCCCTCAAACGCCCCATGGTTCGCTTTTTTCTGCATTTCCTGAATCTCCTTGATGTACTGCTCGGGAATGGTTCTGTGTGTAGAGTCCCATCCCAGCAACATCTCGGTTTCGAGAAACAGCCTGTCGATCACCTTCCTCAAAAACCTGAGCAGTTTCCTACCCAGGGCGTCACGGCCATGCTCTCGGACGAAGCAATGATTGCAGCGCACGTCGTCAAGCATCACCGAGGAACGCTCAGTTAATAGCTCGTTGTATTGTATCAGCCGTCCATTCAAAAACACCCTCGGCTTCCAATGCTTGGAACGACCCCCGAACCGGAACGCCCGCTGCTCTTGCCAGCGCTGGCACCCTGGACACCGCACCATGTACATTGTCCAAGTCTCTTCGCGAACGCCTGCTCGGGATAAGGTATCTTTCCGCAGCGGAAATGGACGCGGCCCGCTCTGCAGGCTAGATTCCAGCCCTGGGAAATAGCGATCAAACGCGGACCTGAAAACTAGGCGGCGGCTGATCTGGATGGGCACATCTCGCGTGCCGTGCGAATAGGTAAACGGCATCTGAATCAGCATATGCCAGAGCGGCCCTCGCTGGAACATGCACTCGTTGCACGCTCGCCGGGTACGCGCTCATCCAAGCTGCTGGTGTCGTCGCCTACGGGCGTTTCTCCCTACCCCCCTTTCTACCCTCCTTCCTAGCCCAGGCCGCCATGATGTGAGCGGCGTCGCTTCTGGGGAACCTGGCACCGGTACCGCCGCCTAAGGAGTGAATGATTGTCGAAATGGTTGTGGGGGAGAAGTCGGAGGCAGACAGCGCATGCCCAGCGATGATGCTCCGGCCACGCGTCTCTGTGCCAGTCCGGGCCTGCCACAGCCTTATCGCTGTCCGGGTGTAGGATGGGCCTGTCGCCGCCATACTCGTGAAGGCATTCCAGTGCCAGCAGGCGCTCTACCTGCTCTTTGAGGTTGGGGTTGATGAGCTGGCGGTAAAACCGGCCAGTTTGACTTAGAGAAATGAGGCCGATGGGGTCAAGGGATTGGATTACCAAGTGCTGGAGCTCGAGAGGAAGCGATCGCAAGGGGAAGGTGTGTTCCATATTATATGTCCACTGCCATCCGCAGGCCACCATAGCGGGGAAAAGAACGCAAGGAAGATAGGAAGAAGTGTGTAGGGTGAGTTGAGGTGTGGTGACCTGGTTGATTCACTTGGGTACCCCGTAGATAAAGTAGGTAGGCATTGAGAAACCCCAGATAAGTTGCTTCCATACATCTCAGATCTTGATTCTAAGCGTGTTTTTTTTCCCCTTCTTTTCCATTTATTATATAGCCTGGCACTCTGTAGCACATCGTACTTCATTCTCGAATTTCGAATCCTCCTTATCTAACCTCGACTAATTTTACTTTGCACCAATGTTCGGTTTGTTGCCAAACCCTGCAAAAACTGTTGTCCAACCTTATGAGACTGTTGCAAAGACTATTGTTCAACTTCACAAAGAATATTATTCAACCTTACAAAGACTACTGTTCAATTTATTCCAAGTCGGGGATTCAACTAATAGCCTAGCTTAAGTAGTTTCCATTTGTCACACCTGGGCACCGCCTGGTACGACCCTAGAGCGATTTCATCGAACTTATTTCCCCATACGGTGTCAGGTTCAGCCCACACCTGCCAACCAGCCCGAACAGCTTAGAGCTCATTGCCACTGTTGATGGGATACTGTGCCTCCAGCAGGGCGCCATGTGAATCACCATATGTCGTCTTTGCGGCCACAATCTCCTTGGCAAGTCCAGCCCAGAACGAGCACTTGGCCTTGGAGTTCTTCCAATCCAAGCCAATCTTGAACTCAGAGCCCCACGCGAGGTCGACTTTCAAGACGCCCGAGAACATGTCGCCGTTGTCCGCCACAGGAGGCCAATGTACCTTCGTGCCCAAGGCATTAGGGTCACCCAAAAGTGTGAGAGCAGCGAAATAATTCTGATACGGCTTCCTGACGTAGGTATCGATCAGACCGGCCATCATCTTGATCAGGTTCTTATCAATGTCCAACAACCCCATGAGTTTCTCCGTCTCCGTAGCATTGGTGACAAATAGGGGGATGAGATCTAAGCCATGGTATGCAAACGCCTCGGCAGGAAACGCGTACTCCATTATGTAGGATATGTCAGGGTTCGCTGTGGCCAGGTCTTGCGTGTTGCAGTTGAAGACGGCGTGAGCGATGATGGCGGCCACGCACAGTTGGTACTCGCCCAACCACGCCTTTTTGCAGTCGTACTTATTCTTGATTGCGGCTCTCTGGGGTACCAGAGCCGAGCCAGGCAGGAATTCATTGAGGAATACGTCGTACTTGGCCTCATTATCTATATCTTTGGGTGAAAACAGGTAACCTTCATTCGCAATATGTGAGATAATGCCTGATTGGATGTTCTTCCAATGTTTGCCTGATAAGCAGTGAGTCAAGGTCACATGAATGATAGCCAGCACACCCGCTCGGGATATTACTTAGCCTCGGAAAAGGAGATGGGCGAGAGGTTCTTGATCTATTTACCATCTATAGCGGGTCTAACAGGGAACAGCCCGGTCTGGCGTACTAAGTTAAAAAGTTTAGTGTTCGCTTCCGCAAGATCTGTAACGGGTGCCTTGCGCAAGCAGTCAATATTGTAGGCAAACTCATATCCAGTAAGCCGGGAGAAGTTCCTGAACATTATATCGAGCTTCCCTCCAGGAGAGTTATCCTAAGCCTACTCGAACCCGGGGCTCAGGGCAGCAAAAGTATGGAAGTTGGGATTAACCGCCCCGTCCTTACGGATGAGATGGTGCAGGATTGAACCTGCTCCCGCCGACTTACCCCAGGCGCTAATAAACTCCTTGTTGCCATGGGCCTGATCGATGTATTTCTGAACCCACTCGAAGAGGAGAGCCTGGTTATAAAGGCCCGCGTTGGGCTGTCCAACTTGCTGTATATAGTCGCCGGCGAGCCAGCCGAATACTCCCACTCTATAGTTGCCCGCGATGAAGATTGAGTTGTAGTTAGACGCTTGGAGGGCGGACTTGCCGGTGTAAAACGGCCCGCCTTGGTTCTTCGAACCGAATGCGTAGCCACCGCTATAGATCCATACAGTAACAGGGAGGAGGATTTCCTTTCTTTCAACAGCCCACTTGGGAACATATATGTCGAGGAACAGGTAATCTTCTGTTTAGGCTGAGTAGGGCTTCTGCGTATCTTCAAAGGGGCTGCCACCTACAGGAGGGTACCTCAACTTCTCGGTATTTATCTGGATGCAGGTTGTGCTGCGGTCTGGGCTCTGGATAGCATTATCTTTCCAGTCAGGGAAGGATAGAGCACCAAAACGAGGTGGCTCCTTTCCAAAGCGAACGTTTCTAAAGAGGAGGATCTTCGGCTCAGGGTCAGCATCATTTGCTCAAGTCATCTTCCGAATCCTTGGCTATCTCACATCTTCGTCGTCTGCAAATACTTCAGCCTGGTATTTTCCCCAAGGTAGCATGATAACGGGGAGATCCAAGGCACGAGTCAAGCCTAGGAAAGCTCCAAGGATGACCAAGGAGAATGGACTTCGCATGATTGAAATAATTTTCTAAAAAATAGTCTTGACGGAGTTGTGGTTGGAGTTGTAAGTCTTTGAAAGAAAAAGTAGAAGCCAAGAGGTGCCTTTTATCTATCATTACCGTGCAACATTATTCCTGCTACAGTCGGCCAGCAGGCAAACCTTCTTGACTATGCATTTTCTCCATCACGCTAATGAGACAGAGGCTGGCGGAATCCAAGGGCTAGAACAAGCTAAAAGGGTCAACGCACCTTGCTTGCAGTTATCCCTCCCATCTAGAAAGGTCCAGAGTGGAGTTTACTTCATTGTTGCGGTACAATCTCAGATACCTTTTGCAGGTCTCAGCTTCAGTAGTGGAGAATATGCTTCATTGACCACAGCACGACCAAACGGAATGAGCCGTGTGCCGCTCCAGCTCAGCCACGGCAATCCATTCCGTTCCATTTACTGCAAGTCAGCTTGCCCCATGTTACAGTGATTGGGTGACAGGTATTGGCTTGGCGGGCCTGAAGCGGCAGAGAGGATGGCATTGAGCAGCCAAGAGTGCCTGTACATGAAGAACCAGCCGATGAGATCACCAGTTACACAACAGGCAATCATGTCTAACCAGTGTATAACCTGCATGGTGCTATTGGTTTATGGGCTTGTCGGCATGCTACCATTACCAGTCATTGGATCATCGAGATGCTTTCCTCGGCCCTTGTGCCGAACAGCCTACCGAAACTGCTGGTAGTACCGTACCTCATCCATCATGCATGGTGATCAGACATTGAGCAGCCATAATGTTACGGATTGCCGGCACATCTCTACTTTGGTTTCTGGCTCCGCAATGTGTGCGAGGTTCCAAGTCCACCAGGCTTGAAGTCCAAGACAAAGTTCCAAAGATACAAGATGACGTAGTTGTCTTTTTCTCAAACATCGCTGTTGGTGGTTTAACCAGAAGGATAACTCCTTCGTCCAAAGTGCTGCAGGGTCATCCAAGATTCCCAAGTGAGTGTCCACTTCCTCACAATCAACCAGGGCAGGAGAACAAAAGGCACCCTTGTGATCATCATTGAAGCCTATTAATCTATTAGAGTCAAAGCAGCATACATTTGTGTTACCCCTCAGGTTTCAACCAACCGGATGAGAAGACCACACGTCAACAGCTCTATCTAAAGCAAGCCCACGTTACACTGATCAATGCTCTCGGTGCTTTAGCCCGACTTAGCCTTGGATCTATGGTGAGAATACCCATTATTGCGGTCCCCTTGTTTGCGATTCAACTAGTCCAGAATTATCTTTCTTTCACCAGAAGAAATATATCTTCTTTGTATTATGATTGCTAAATGGCTATCTATCGCCACACCCCAATTCCATGTTTTGATCAGCAAGCAAGCAAGAAGCTGTTTGTATCTCTACTGTGTTTCTTATTTACGAATGCTAGAACATATTTCACACCAAAGGCTCCCCAAAGCCCCTCGGTTACAGTGAGGAGAGCTATGGCAATTAGGTAGGATTAAGCGATTTGGGCTTTCTGCCAAATAGGTGCGCGCATTTTGAGGCAGCTTCGGCATCAATATGCGCGCCATGTCTCAATGGTCAGCGGCCAATGAATGGTACGCGGGCTCCTCAGCCGAAGTTGTACGCCTCCACTCGACTACAGCAAATAGCCAAGCCACCAGAACGAACCCGACATATTTCGCATAGTGACACTCACTCCTACAGAGAACCAGATTCGTCCATCAGCTCAAACAGACGGGTTACTCGGAAGGTCTCTCCTCTTCCCTCCTCCATGCCCGGCATGAAATCGACCCAGACATTTTGAACAATGACCGCCACGAAAAGGGATTTAGCGATCTTTGAAAGTGTTTGCTGGTTTCTGTACGGCGGTTTCTTCGACAAAGGTACCAAAGAAATTATATTGGCCTGATCAGCACATGACTGTTGGAACTTTTAGTGTGGCCGTACACCCAATGAGGAGCCTGCCGCCTTTGATGTTGCGTCTACCATTCGATTATAGCAGTGATACCCAATCAGTGAACTAATTTTGTGTGCCATTATCCATCTGTTACCGCTCTCCGACAGAAACAGCTGGCGGTTCTATCTTTGATGTGAACATGCTCAATAAGTACTAGTCTCGTTCTCTCGTTCAAGTCTCAAGAACATTCAGAGCTCCAAAACATAGCCGAGATATACATACATACACAATTCTCCATCGAGTGAAGCGAAGCATGAGCCATGACGCTACTCCGGAACCCTACGAGTTGTGAGGCATACCATCCCAAAAGCAGATCGGGGCTCGCTTGCTATTCAGAAGAGACGAAACAAAGGGACGTCCTCGATTTATATATGAAAGTAGTACATTTACTTAGTAAACTGCAAAAGGCTTTTTCCATCCACAATGTAGGACCTTGACACACCAGGCGCAAATGAGTCCCATAGCGTAAGAGCAAGACGTAAAGGTTATCAGCCCCCAGAAATTTCCATTACAACGGTGAAGGATCTCGCCGGCAATAGGGATACCCGTTAAGGTCCTAGGGTGATGGTCAGTTAGTATATGTCCCCAACTAACACGAGCAGAGAGAAGAAAGCTTACCCAAAACTAACGATTGTGTATGAGGTGGCATAATACCGGCCATAATCCTTGGTGTCACAAAGCTGTCCCACGCATACCGGCGTCAAGCTGATATTGCCACCACTGGCAAACCCAAATATGGCACTGTATGCTGCCATCATGGCAAGGCTATCCCCAGCCGGCAACCATAGTGCTACCGTGGATAGAAAGCAAAGGCCGACGGTAATGGCCAGGGTGTTAAAACGACCGATGATATCCGCAACATAGCCCGGCAGCCATCTCCCTAGAAATGAGCCAGCATTTAGAACAGCTATAAGCTTAAAAGCAGTCGGTTCATCCACGCCATGGGCTATCGCATAGGAGGATATATAAGTCAAAGGAACAAATGTTCCCCAGTCGATAAAGAATACTGACATAGTAGTCAGTGTTAGTTTTTGATCTCGGAATATCTTCAGATCGGGTAGGATATTTTCCCTGGAGAAGGGCCTCTGGGGAAGACGAGATGCCACCAACACGCAGGCGACACCGGCACAAACCAGGCAGATCAAGGCAATAACCCGCGTCGTCCAGGCAAATCCAACTTTGGGGAAGAGATCTTGCATCACAAGGGGTAAAATAATTCCTCCGAGAGAGCCTCCTGCAACAGCCATCCCCGTAGCAAGTCCCCGTTTGTTGTTGAACCAATGGCTAACAGCCGAGATGCAGGGCGTAAAGATTAGCGATATCCCAGTCCCGCCTGCTACACCAAAGGAGAGCATGAAGTGCCAGTACTCGGTACAAAACCCGAGGCTGATCAAACATCCAAAGATGAATACGGTTCCTAAGAGCAACAGGTAACGAGGACCTCTCGCATCAAAAATAGGACCAATTTGTAGCCCAAAGAAGAAAGTCAGGAAGTTTAAGACACCGAATATCCAGGCAATCTGCCCCGGCTGATAATCTCGCAGTTGGTTCCTTTCCAGGTATGACTGAAGTGTGCCGATAGAATTCAGAATTCCCATGCTGCCCACAAGACCAATGAAGCTGCCCAAGACACAAATCCAGCTTCTTACACCACCCTCAGGGAATTCGTCCCCATCATCAAACTCCTCATCAGTGGTGCTCCGGCTTGAATCATGGAGTTCTGTGACGCCAGTGCTCGGGAGCTTAGTCGACGACATATTTCTGCATAATCTCTTCGCATCTTTCCCTCAAAGTGAAGTCTCTAGGTAGCCGTGGAGACAATCAGCGGTCGGGGAGGCCAAACCGAGCGCTTTCGTTTTCGTGAGGGGGGTCAGTATATGAAGGACTCGTTTGGACCCAGGCTTCCTCGCCTGATCGGTGGGGTGGAGATGCAATGCGGCCTAAAGGCCCCAAACCATAATAGTTTGCTGAACTATTGCATAGATCTAACGGTATGATTGGTTGCTGGCCCCGGCTCTCCGGAATTCAATCGGATAGCAGCTTTAGCTCGTTGGGGAGATAACATTCCCTGTTGGTCTAACGTCTCAGGTTTATGAGATGCCGGTACCATTCACGTCACTCCTCAACTTAGCAACCCAATTGCTGTTGTGTTGCTGCCAAACACACTGGCTGAGCAATAGGCGGTCCGCGGGCCGTGACCAACCGGTAAACCTCGGGCATGAGCCGAAGACGGTACTCAGACTCATCCGGATCACAGATTCCCTGTGCTTTCGAGCTTTCAAGCTTTCAAGATGTTCAACGTTGAAGAAACCATGCAAATTAAATCACTGAACCCTCACCTTTATTTCGCCAGGACAAGCTTGGAAGATTAATGCATTACCTCAAATGTTGAATCTGACTAGTTCAAGATCACGTTACACTAACTAAAACTCGACTTCGACGCTCAGCTCAAATCCTCAAAACTAATTCTCTTGACGTATATCCACATTCTCTAAGCCTTAAGCTTGTAAAGACTTCATATAAATACGACCACAGTCCATAGAAATCTTTGATAGACCATGTATCCCTAACCGACTCGATAGTTTGGGATATTAAGCTTACCTCTATATTACAAAACTCTCATACAAAGCACGACAGTTTACGAATAAACAAGGATGAAGTTGATCTTCGATATGTTCTTGAGCGCATTGGACATTCTAAGGCCCAAGCGTAGAAGGCCTGCCGAATCTATTGCTGCTTTGTCTCGGATTATTTAGGCATCCGATCATCGTGACTCTGTGGTCAACCACCGGAAACTCCGAGAAGTCAGCTTCTTACCAATTTAGTGGCTTTATCAGAACCGGGGAGTCTGAAAGCTAGAAAAAGGTAGCCAGTATAACTCAGTCACCCATAGGTCCGCCCAAGGTGCTTCCCTCTGTCAATAACTAATACAATAGCGAGCCTAGAAAGTTTCAAGTTTTCGATTGGCATCCGAATTGCTGGCCTCAGCAGCCCCGAAGAAGACCGGAGCGGCGGGATCACTGGAGTCAATCTAGCGGGAATGATCAGTATTCAAGCACCTTAGGGTCTGTAAGTTCCCGTACTGAGTGGACAAGCGTGATTGTATGGACTGTCTCAGCCCACATTTAACCCGATCTCATGCGCCGCTGTTCTTGGCCGAGACGATCATTAAACTAGTGATGCACATGATCCGGCCCAGATACTGGACAAACCCCGAAAATAGAGACAAGGTTCATCTGCGGGTAGCATCCGCGGTCTCGCAGCCCATTCCTGATCTGCTCCCTCCCGAAAAAGCCGTGCTAAGGTAGCAACTAGAGACATTGGTGAGATGGTCAAATTTGGGGCGGCAGGCGATGTGCTAATGGGAGAACTGACGAACTGATATGATGGCAAAATTAGGACGAAATACGTTTGATAACGGTATGGCAGGCTGGGCCAACGTGCAAGACATTGTGTGAATATTGCATGTATCCAACAGATACATCCTATGTCTAAAACTTTCAACCAGCCGGCCCAATATCCAGGTGATCTATCTTACCATCAAGAAATAAGTGGTCAGGTTGCTCCACCAGATAACATTGCGGCAGAAAGTCGCCAACGGCCGACCCATTATTGAAAAAAAATCGATTTCATGAGCTAGTTAGAGTAATGTCTATGAAACTGCATCCGGCGGAGGCATGGGACCTCGAGTAGGCCACCAAATACCAAACTGATCACGCGTTCAGAATCTGGGCTCAGATCCGATCTGGCCCCGATGTAACGCAGGTCAGGATCAAGCCGTATAACGTACGATCGTAGTAAAGTGTGTTTAGAATTAGGGTCATCGGCTGAGACATCGGACCAGGGATATTCATGTTGCTTTGATTCACTGGCTCAGGTTAAAGGAGGTGGGCAGAAGGAGGGGCAAAAGGAAAAAGAAAAACAGAAAGCAGGCAAATAAACCAGCCGTGCAAGCACAGCGATATTGAGTGTGCCTGGACTTGTTTATTTATTATACTCGTGAGACTTTCATTTATTATCGCCGAAACGCTCCGCCCCGAAACTACTGGTCAAAGCTGCAGGCTGCTTTTTTCAAATCGAAATCGGGGCCCGGCGATCAAGCTTTTCATAACAGCTGCCCAGGCCGTCTTTTCTTTTCTCAGCGTACTATGTACACGCACAATGAGATGACTAGGTAGCTGCATTTCCACTGCGTCTAGGCTTGTTAGTCACAACCATCACACGCTGATAGAAAGGACCAAGCCCAAAAACGGGCCAATCACACTGCAGAATTGCTTTTTCGTTGTTCGCTTAGGCTAGTGCTCGCTGCGCAGGGCGAAAGAGGGCCAGGCTTAGTTAGAGGGTAGCATGCATTCCTCGCCATCTGAGAGCAGAAAAAGAAATGATATGTCTTAGCGTAAGGAGTTGCTCCAGCCCGAGGAAACCGATGGTCTAGGGCGACATGGAGGAGAGACCAATCGCCCAAAAAGGGGAAACATGCAAAAGTGTGTAATGTCTTTGCCAGTTTTGCCTCCAGCTGAAGCCCAGGAGGGCCCGGAGGCTCGCCCCCGGCCTCCTCATTTATATATCAGTCAAATCCCCTTTGCCCTCAGTCCCAGGTGCGCTCCCCAGTATCAGTTCTAATGACAACAGCCACTACTTTGGGACACAGTTGGTGTCGGAGCGCATTTGCAGAACGACAACTGCGTTGGGCGTGGAAAGCCAAGTGAATCCGCTGGTGCGGGTGAGACCCTCGATATTTCCACCACACACTGGCAGTGTCACTGAACCGGTGTCGTCATGCCCGAGTACGGGGCGTTTGTCCCGTCATACTACGTTCCCAACCTTCCGAACAGCGAAGAGCTATCAGACGCCAGCGTGGTTTGGGGCATGTCCTTGTCCCTAACCCTCTTCGCCTTCATCCGCTGCTTCTCACAGACGTACGCCCAATGGAGGCGGATCCGGAAGGTGAACCTCTACATGGTCCTGATTTGGCTCGAGCTGTGGTCTAGCACGATAATTGGTGTCATCTATTTTGCATACATGCGCGGGCATATACCACCCAGGTTCGTATGATGCTTACGAAATTGACCGGCTACAAGGAAGATTGTTGACATGAGTGACACCAGTTTCTGGTTTTTTGGAGGAACGAGTGAGTGTTCACTCCAAATCCCCTAATCGTCCAGTGTTGTTAACATGGGCATAAATAGTTCTGCTCTGGACAATCCAGGTTCAATGCATCTATCAAATCATCCTCAACCGAGCCGGCCTCATCGCCGACAATGCTGCCATAGTGCGCCGCTTGAAATGGGCCGTGTTTGGATTCATTGTCCTCATTAATATCGCGGTCGGATGCATCTGGATACCAGCCCAGCTCCAGATATCGCCACGATACATCCGAATCAACGAAATCTGGGACCGCACGGAAAAGGTCATGCTCGCCATTATCGACGTGTGCCTGAACCTGTACTTTGTCTATCTTGTGCGGTCGACACTTATCGCGCGTGGGCTATCAAGATATGTGACGCTCTATCGTGTAAACATATGCATGATTTCCATCTCGATGACCATGGATGTGGGCTGCCTTGCCGGAGACGGGTGATTCTGGAGAGTGCTGACGTGTATTTTTAGGTTCTCATCATCACCATGATGTCCCTCAATAACAAACACTTGTACGTCTTTGTCGATTACACTCCGTCCCAATGATCAATGTCTAATGCGAATGAATCTTCACAGTTATGTATTCTTCCACCCGCTTGCCTACTTGGTTAAACTGCATATCGAACTATCCATGGCCGACCTTATCGCCAAACTCGTCAAAATAGGAAGCATAGCCGGAAGATGCAACTGCGACTGCCACCGAGACCTCGGTCCCAATCCGATCGGATTTGCACCTACCATTGGACGTCTGAGCAATTGGAGTCCTGTTCAACAGCACCGCGCCCGCCATCGAAACAACTGCACAAGCTCCGAGGACAGTAGCGAGACCGAGCCAACAAGACTACCAGAGACCAGGGATATAGTGCAGGAGCGTCCAAGGCAGGCCACGGGTGATACATGGGCAAGTTCGGTCACGCGGAACTCTGCAGCAACTCTGGAGAGATCAAAGTCGGCAAGCTTGCATGAGGTGCCTCACAAGATCAATTCAGCTGTGGTACCTGATGAACCTCACCAAATCACGGTTCATTATGTTCAACCAGTATAAACTTACCCTAGGTCTATGCATTGAGTTGTTATGTAATAATTTAGACAGTTGTCGTAAGACACAAGACTAATTCGTATATCAGACGAAAAATTTCATCATTGGAGTTATATTTTCCACGAAGGGAATGAGTTGGAAAGGAGTTTTCTTTCTTACTCCTAGGTCAAGAGATTACTCAGTAATAATAGTAGCCCAGCTATGACTCTGTGAGGTTGAAGAGCTGCTGGAAATTCCACGCCGATGTAATGTATAATTGAGCTCGTTCATTCGATTCACACTAACTGGCCAGGGTGGGCAACTTGCCTCTCATCCTCAATATCGTATAAGGTCAAACAAACTAACATTTGAAATCGTTCACTTCCATCTAGGTGAGGGATCCGTAGTTGTTTCAGAATCCATATCTCATCTGACACCGGATTGGTCTAGGACAGCTGCCTACTCATTCAGAGGCGCAGTATCAAGGTAATGACCCAAAATTGCGCCCCGGTGACCACTCAAGTCGGCGTCCTCCACGAACTTGCGGACATCTCGTTCCTCCGTCTCCGTCAGCTTTACGCCAGCCGCACCCCAGTTCTCCTCTAGATACTTGATGCTCTTCGTCCCCGGGATGACGAAAACGAGGTCGCTCTGCGCCGTCAGCCACGCCAACGCCATCTGGCTCGCCGCATATCCCTTGCTCTTGGCAAGATCTCCAAACTTGTCGACAAGGTCCAAATTTTTCTGGAAGTTCTCGCCCTGGAACCGCTCCAAGCGGCTACGGAAATCGTCAGGGCCAAAGTCAGCCGCGGATCGGACGCGGCCTGTCATGATGCCCCTGCCTAGGGGAGAGTAGGCGAATATGGATACACCGAGTTCCTTGCAGGTGTTGAGGAGATATGTGCCGCTGGGGCCCTCGATATCCAGTGTCCAGGGGCTGTATTCAACCTGGACGGCTGCAATCGGGTGTATAGCATGGGCCCGTCGAAGCGTTGACGACGAGATCTCGGACAGACCCAGCAGCTTGACTTTTCCCTCTCTGCGACAGAAACTAGGTTAGCAAGTATGCCCTCGGAGACCTCTTTCACGTGCTCAAATTTCTTTGGGGAAGATTGTCAGCTTACTTCACAAGCTCACTCATTGCCTTGACCGTTTTCTCAATGGGCACCTCCGTGTTGACCCGATGGAGGTAATACAGATCGACGTACTCAACACCCAGACGCTCGAGACTCTTCTCGATGCATGCCTTGCAATGCTCCGGGGAGGAGTCCAGTTTGAATCCAGAATCATCTACAGTGATCCCAAATTTGGTAGCGAGGAAGATGTCCTTGCGACGCTCCGGGTGGAGCTTGAACCACTTTCCAACAAGCACCTCGCTATCGCCATATGCGTTAGAAGTATCCCAGTTTGTGCAGCCAAGCTCCCACGCTCGGTCTAGGACTTTGAGGCGCTCCTCGTCGGTTCTAAATACATCAGAGACGTTAGACCAGATATATATCAGTGTATATGCAAGTGGACGCACCCAATGGGACCATATGCGATGCTGAGGCCCATAAGACCAAAGCCAACAGCAGGAATACGAGGCCCGTTCTGGCCGACCTGACGGAGGATTGGGCTAGAAGACATGACGTTTTATGTTGTTGACGATGGATGATACTTTTGTTTAATGCTACAGGCTGAGAAGGGCCAGAATATGCATAGGATGAAGCTTCACAACAACTCGAGAGATCAGCCCTTCTCTATATATCACTTAAGATCCGGAGAAACTACCGATCTTTTCCTTCTACTACACTAGCAACGTACTGAAACCTTCTCATACTTTGGAGTGAGGAATGCTCAAAGCCTCATGCAAAGTCGACGGAGGTTACGGAGTTAAAGGGTGATAACGAAAATACGGCGAAAGCATAATATATTCGTGCGGGCCACAATGATCAACTTAGGTTGGTAATCACACCACCATCCACGACGGCTATTCCCTTTCCTGTCATTTTTCCGACCGCGCGCCGCGGAGAACGTCATTGTGAGACGCTTGGTAGACCGCAAGAGGTTGGCGGAGTTTGATTTTCGGCGGGGTTGAAGTTTATTGGCATGTCACTGATTCAAGATTGGTGGGGATGTATCCATGCCGAGGTCAAGGTAATAAAAGTAAATATGTATGTGCTGTGCTGCATATGTATATATAAAATATCATTAAACTTGGCGTCTTCGCGGCCGTAAGTGGATTATTCTCTAGGAACTCCTTATAATGCTAGTACGATAACCGTGCTTAAAAATACTCCGATGTGTAAAGGACGAAGAATAGCGGGCATGGATGCCCCGTTGTCATTACGCGCTTGACAGAAAAACTTTTCGGGGAGCCTGTCCTTGATCTGGTCGAGGGCTGTGCAGTTGACAGAGCCAGACGTGTCGTCGATATGGAAGGTGTTCACAACTCGTGTGCTTCCCTGGACAAAAGATGTGCTAAGGACGCAAGTTAGTGAGAACTCTCAGTTTAGAGATAAAGATTCTAGCATGGCGACTTACAGGAAATCCGACGTCATGTTGCCAACGAGGCGCAGGGCTGACATGTCCCCCTTGGGCCAATGCCAGGCCTGGCTCCCGTCGGCTGATTTCGAACCGAATTCGAACAACGGAACAGTGGAGATGGTCAAGTTCAGATTCTCCCAGTTCTCAGCCTCGGAAGGAATCTCGACCGATTTGAGCGAGGTGCCCACGATGGAAATCTCGGACGCCTGGTCAAAGTCCAGCTTCAAGCTGGTGATGTTCATACTGTCGCTCTGGAACTTCTTCACCGTCAGGTTCTTCATCTGCGATCCACGCTCGAGTCCCACGACGCCCTTGCCCAGCTTGAGGTAGTCGATCTCAACCGACTCGGATGAGGGTCCTCCGAGCGTGACCGATATTCCTGCCCCGCTCTCGACCAAGAGATCATGGACGCGGGTCCAGCCGAATGTGACGTTCTTCACACTGCCGGTGTAGTTTCTGTTGAGAGTGACGTTTGCCTCTCCGAGCTGCAGGCCGTCGATTGGATTCTCGTATATCCCGTCCACAGATTGAATAGTCCCGACATCGTACACAGTGATGTTCCCCGTTGAGCTATCCGTCAAGTTCTGAAGTCCATCCAGCTTCAGCTCCTCCAGCCTCTTCGCTCCCAGGGCGAAGCCGCCGACAGTTGCCAGGCGAGTCAGATCGATGTGTGTAGCATTATCCAGGTCCAACAGGGAGACGCTCTGGTTGACGTTGTTTAGATTAGGAAGAATAAGTTTTTCGAGACCGTAAAATGATGAAAACGAAAGGCTGCCATTGATGCGTTTGAGCGTGGGGCTGGTGATGTTGAAGGGCTGGGGAATCGTGATGTCGTCGCATTTATCGTCACACGTCGTCAGCTTGACCGACCCGTTCACCCCCTCCAGGCCGTCGAGGTCGATGCTCTCTGATAAATTCCACGCAAACTTCAAGTCTCCCCCGACCACCTTGCATTTCTCCCGCACGTCCTTGGCGTCATCCTGGCTTGTGATTGTGATGGTTCCATTGCAGTCGATTGCTGCGACAAAAGAGTCTAGATTTTGGAAAATAATTATGGGTCAGAGAGCTGCGATCTTGGTCTACGAGGCTGAGGATCCAGCTGGAGGAACTCACGAAAGGCAAAAGCCAGTACCAGCAGGCTATTGGCAAAGCGAGCCATGGTACAGCAGTTGCAGGTCTCTGCAGACCGGTTGGAGTTGAGGTAAAGGAGCGACTGGTCGGCCAACAAGACACCGATGACGACGGAGGAACCGACTGGACGGGGAAGCAGGACCACGAGAGATTATAATGACTGACCCCCTTTAAAATTAGGAGTGGAGTGATGTTGCGACGGGACGAGACAGGCAAGGCTACAGTAGCCAAAAGACAAGGGGGGTGGCGCTATTTTGGTTCCGCGACGCGTTGCATTGCTGGAAAAGGTGAGCACGTCCCTCGATTGGCAATTGAGATCTTCTTCTAATGTCCCGGGGAAGGTGTCTTTATGAGGAGTCACGTAACTTAGGTCGAGTATGAACACAGGGCGATGCACTCGTCAGTCACTCGCTGCTCTCAGCAGTAACCTGACGGCCGCGTAAGAAGGACAACGAAACCGACCTGATGCAAGGCTTCACCGGATGTCTCCCAGCCAACCAGAGAGCTCGAAGCAAAGTGGTGTCGCAGAGCAGGAGCAGGGGCTTGGACGGGCAGCGGAGCCACGGCGGAGGATTGCAGCGGTTCAGTCCCACCTGTTGACGTTGATGCACGAGGCAAATTGGCTGATGCGACAACAACACCTGGAGAATGACTGAGCCAAGTCCTGGGGGATTAATTGCTCGTGAGTCGGGGATGCTTGAGCCACGTGTGCCAGCATCCAAACCCCGGGATGGGCAGATTGATCGATCAATTAACCACTTTCTCGCCATCTGGCAGATTGACGCTGATAAAGGTCTGGAATGAAAGACCACCTGGCCCCATTCCTGTGCCTCTTTGTGCCGTGCCAAAAGGACTCATCCTCGTGCTTGGCAGCCAATGCTCAGCCCCCTCCTCCTTCCTAGAATGCAGTCACTGCCCCTCTATTCTTGGGCACAAATGGTCCATTTCGGCCATGGCTGACTTGGCCGTCCTGCCGGCTGATCCCTTATCTCACTAGAACACTTAGGGTCCGGGCCTGCTTCTAGTAGCGGGAATGGAACAGGAACCGTCGGTTTTGAAATGAAGACCATCGCAGGAGTGGAGGGATGACAAATTGCGTGTCAGATCAATCGCCAATCAGGGCCATGCTTGTGCAACTACCCTATAGTGAATAGGGGAAGATGGCGGTGATTGGATTTGCCTTCAAGACAAAGAATTTCATGTGAATTGACTATTGCACTTCGGATTAGCTTTTCGAAACTGGGATGCACAATTCGGCTAGGCTGTGCATAGCTTGAGATGGCTGTGCCAGCTACTGTGAGCTAATAATTGATTATTGGCTTGTCACTTTGGTCAGTGTTGGCACGTCTAGCCTGACTCGCTCCTGTGATAGGGCTGCATTTACCTATCGCAAGTGCCTACGTCATGTTAAGACTTGAGGGGAGTTCTAAAGTAGTAGCCTACTTAATTGATTCCAGACCCTAGAAAGTTACTCTCACGGTGTTGCACATGCGAAAGTCTCTAACGGGTGAGAGTCCAAAGCTGACGAGCGTAAGCTTCAACACTTGACACTGTCGTTTATGTTGACCTAAATGCGTAGCTGCCTTGATCCAAAGGACTTTGTATGCGCGCTTTTGAGGCGAGCGCCTCACCGCAATGCACGAAATTACCTTTGTTTTCCATTGGGGCTGTGTTCAATGACGTGGAACCATCGCCCATTGTCGTCGCCAGCCTCATCAAACAATGATTGGTGTTCATAAAGCCAAGTTGCGTTTCATGAGTGCTCGATCGCTCACCAACGAATGCGGCAATGATGCATAAATAAATCCAAGCGTTTCGGAGCATTGCCATTTTGAAGTGGCATAACCGCTGATGAGAGCCGGATTTCATGCGTACCTCTCGCCCTGGAAACCGCTTTTGCATTGCAAAGATAGGCTAACATCCCGGTGATTCCGGGCTGACAATCTCTGGGGGGAGTTGAAAATTGCCGTGCAAGATACAAAAAATGCCTTGCGGGTAGTGAAAAAGCCTGGCCAAAGAAGAGCGGGCTTAAATTTGCTGCGAGTTTTGCTGCAGTGTAGATATGCCTGTTCTGTTGTCCTTGGCAAGAAACAAGGGCAGAGCTAGCTTCGGAGCGTTCGGATTCGCACAAGACACTGCTTATCAACTTGCCTTTGATTATAAAATCACACAGAGCCCCGGGGTATAGGGTACCTAGCATTTCCCGATGAGGCGAAAAGTGAGGGTAAACCAGAAGTTGTTGGTGTAGATGATTCAACCATTGGACGGCAGATTGGGCAGCACCCAAAATTGTCTGTCGCCCTGATCAGTTATATCAATGAATTACAGCTCTGAAGAAAATAACTTGTCCATTCACATTGAAAACTCGTGCAGTCAATTAAGTGCTTTACTTTCTCATTATTAGGTCGAAAATTGTCGCTATTGAATAAATGGATAGAGAGGAGACCTCCACTCATTGAGCACCCAGTGAGCCAAGTCAACTCCCATAGTAGATGATATCACTTCCAGTGCGGCCCTGGCATCCCTGACTTCAACGTCGCCAGAGAGCCTGCACCTTGCTAATACGGCCAGCGGCCAAACCAGCAGACAGCCGTATGCCGATCTGCTCTCAGGCCGAAAGATTCTCGTCCCCTCCTGGTCTATGTTCCCCATGGAAAATGGGATGCTCTTATGGATATGCGTTAACATTGTCTTCGCCTCGCTCCCGGATTTTGACTTGTCCATGATCAGATTTAGGTCGACGGAGGAGCGGGTCATCGTGAGGAGTATGTCGTAGCAGGCGATGACACTGCCCTGGAGGATGATTACTGTCGTGAACACATTGATCCAGTAACAGCCGAGGTATCTCGACGAGAAGATGTAAACGCTGGGTTTCCCATCTTTGCACATGGTTCCCCACTTATCAGATCGGGGGATCGTGGAAATCCATTCGTCAATTTCATGCTGGATGGACTTGGCCTCCTGTATTACTGCAAGAAGCTGGGCCTTTAGTTCAGCAGGCGACATGAGCGGCTCCTTGTTAGCAGGGTCGTTGACCTGTTTGAGTTTCGCTAATAACTGTCGCCCCGAGGTCATGAACTGGTTGACTCTCACGGCAACTACTCTGAAGTTATCCAAATGTGGATTGGGGTTGGCTGACGGCGTGACCCAGCTGGGATCTACTATGTGGTAATCTGCGGTGAACGACTTGATTATCTGCCGGCCATGTTAGCCGTATGCACGCTAATGCACATGCTACGGGTCGGGACCAATACGCACCAGTTGCTGTCTCACCCAGCTGAAGAATGGGGCGTTGATGAGAGACTGGTTGCTTCGTTGGAGGATGTGTATTAGCCCGTTGAGATGCGGGTTGATTTTCTGGTGCCCCCCGCGGCCGTCGATGTCCTACATCGCATGAGCGCCAGCTAAAGTAAACAAGATACTCTCTACCTACGTCAAAAATACTGAGAAGAATCATGGTTACAACGGTCTCCTCGCTCGTCGCTTCGTGGCCTGACCTGAGCTGCTCCAGGAGACCTCGTATTGCGTGATGGTGCCAAGTATGAGCCTGGATCTCATGCTCCTTCGTCTTGGAATAGCGATACAGGGATAGATAGGCTGATGCCTTCACTGCTACCCGAATGCAGGAGGATTCGGGTGATTCAAGGTAGGTTTTGGGCAAGAAATGCAGGTACCCTGAGCAGTCATTTGCCTCAGGGAGTACATACTGGTGCATGAAGTACCCCAAGGCCTCGGAGTCCCATGACGGAATGACATCAAGTGATGTAGATATGAAATCATTCGGGTCTAATATGGGCTGGGAATAAGAGCCGGACCCTGAGGAGGACCCTGAGGAGGACCCTGAAGAGGACGACCCTCGATGAGACCTGCCGGGTTTTGGAAGCACTGCGACGGTGCCCGACGACGGGTCCTGGACTTGGAATTTTGTGCCTTCCTGTCGAATCACAAGGTTCTTTTCATACCCCGGGCACGGCTTCCCGTACTTCAAGCAGCGCGTGCAGCTGGGCTTAGTTTCATCACACTATTGGCGAGTTAATGAGGGGAAAGCTTTCAGCCGCAGATCCTCAGCTCAAGCACGGGGCAGGCGGGTTAGGTACCTTTAGTTTGCGCTGCTTGCAGCGGGAACAGCCACGGCTCAGTCTTCCCGGATACACCATGCTGTCTTTGATCGGCGGCGTGGCGCGCGCGGAATATGATGAGTCTGGCGAGGGGGTTTGAAAGGAGCAACACACGGGTAGCTCAAACGCCAGACCTGAAGGTGAGAATGCTGCACCTCGGAAGGTCACCCCGTAAAGGGATTAGTCACTACGTTTATTGCTCCACTGTCATGGGAAGGTTCCTGAATAAGCGGGTGGTACCAAACAGTGAACCGAGGCGATCTGTGGTTCTAGTCTGGCGTCTTACTCGAATCAGGCCAGCCTGTTCCTAATTTGAACCGCATTCTGAGGAGCGGTATGACTTGGAATGAAGACGATGGAATACTGTGCACTTGGTGAAACAGCTAACACAATTTCTTGATACCAAACGCTGTGGAGAAGGACGCACCTCGGGTAGGGGTCTCCGTGAGGCCAGTTCGGATTGAAAAGTGACGGATTTCCTAATACAGATTGGAGTGAAGATTAACTAGGTACGTAGTTTGTGGAGAACTGTCTCATTGGACTACACCATTCATCACCCTCGACACAAGCTGTCTACAGTCTCAACTGTATATTCATTGACCGCACTGGAGTTTCTGTGCAATCGGTGCCCCAAGAGCGCTCACTGATGCCACCAGTCTTCCATTTTTCATGACAGCCAAGAGGTGTTGCTCAGGCTGATCAAGCACAGTAATGTCCTCCAGCGGGTTGCTGTCAAGTATCAAAAGATCAGCCAAGAAACCTTCCTTCACCTGGCCCAACTTGTCCTCCTGCATTAGTAGCTTGGCTGCATTGACCGTGGCACTTTGCAAGATCTGGAGTGGGGTCTGGACTTGGCTTCTGACCGAAAACTCTTGGCTCTGGGCAAAGTGAAGAGGGCCGAGGAGGTCGGTACCAAAACAGACCGTGACGCCGGCATCCGTTGCCATCTTCAGTGCAGCCAGGCCTTTATGGAAAGCATCTGTGTTTTTCCGGACACTCTCCGGGCCGATAAACTTGAGTTTCTGCGCGAGGGCGTGGACGACCAGCGTAGGTGTCAGAAAAGTCCCCGTATCGGCCATCAATTTGGCAGTCTCCAGGTCGATCAAGTTCCCGTGCTCAATGCCCCGTACACCCTGTCGGATGGCTTGCTGGATGGACTCCGGGGTGTAGCAGTGGCTCGTCACGTAGGTGCCGGCGTTCTTCGCCACAGTGACAATGGCCCTGATCTCCTCATCTGAGAACTGAAGGTGCTCAATTTTGTCGGTAGGGCTGGCCACTCCTCCGCCACCCATGATTTTCAGGAAGTCCGCACCCTGCCTGACCTCGTCTCGTGCATACCGTAGGCATTCTGGTACACCGTCGACAATTCGACTGATGCCCGATACAGCTCCTCCACAGCAAGGTTGAGTGTCATGCGAGCTTCGCATGTCGCCGTGGCCGCCGGTCTGGGAGAGTGCGCGGCCAGCGATGAAGAGCCGAGGACCTGGGTGAATCCCTTCTTCCACAGCCTCCTTCATGGCCAGGCTTGCACCACCGCAGTCACGAACGGAGGTAAAGCCGCGGTGAAGCATCGATTTGAGAACGCTTGGCTGGCGGACCAGGCTTTTTTGCTCCGTCATATCCCTGTACGATGCTAGATTAGCTTCTCCGGGAACAACAGCGATGTGTACATGACAGTCAATAAGACCGGGGCAGATGTATTTCCCCTGTAAGTCCAAGACATTCTCAGGTTTCACATCCGCAAGTATATTTTCTGATGGTGTCTCTGATGAAATGGAGCTGATGAGGCCACCATCAATGATGACAGTTACATCGTCGGACACCCCGCCACTGGCAGGATCAACAATCTTTGCGTTTCGAAAGATGAACTTTTCGTGCTCTCCAAGCATCCAAGGCTTGATAAACTTTGAAAGATCCATTGTTAAAGAAGAGTAAGGAATAAATAACCGTTGAGGAAACTGTCGGGAAATGGGAAGTGGTCGTCCTGGGAAGATGCATCTGTGAATTTATATCCGGCTTAGACGCGTGATATGGCGATCCGGTCAACCTCAATTCCGCACTCCATTCTCCACTAGTAGCCTCTCGTGTCCTGACTTGAGAGCATCAATCCACCTGGTTACGAGGCTTCATCAGTACATCCTGATCTTTCTAGCTCTCAATATTAGTGGCAGCAAGAGAGGGGCGATGCCTAGAACAATCCTAAACCTTGAGATGATACCCGCTTGGTGGAGGCTGGGTAATTGTGTACCAGTTATGGAGTCAGTCGATTACTCGATCTTCCCAATCGGTCATATCCATTGTGCCGACTTCCATGGAGCGTTAGATTGCGAGTTAGGACATGGATGCTTGTCGTTGACTGACATCGATATACAAAGAACATATTTCTCCCAATTCTTTACGCTAGAGGCATTTAATCCCATCTTTTCGATAATTAAGCCATGCTGGCTATTCAGGCAAGATCGCTTCCCTCACATCCCCAGAATAGCGGGCTTTCTGTCCCCATCGCCGAAATAGCAAAAAGACCCATGTCACCCATTCCATAATGACCAGGCCAATCCCTTCCCTTTTCTTGAAGCCCATGTCCATCGACCAAACGGCATGTTCGTAGTGCTTAGTGATGATAGGTTTGCGTACAGACTCATAGTCGGCAAACAATTGATCGACTGGTCTAGAAGCACGCCTTTCTAGGACCTTTGCGATGAGCAACCCGTCTTCGATGGCAAATTCAGTACTCTCCCCTTGTGGCGGCATCTTTGAACCGGGTTAGTGTTCTTTTTCTTTTTTCTTTCATAACAGCGAGGTTTCGACTTACCGCATGCGCAGCGTCTCCAAGTAAAAGAACGCGGCCTTTATGCCACCGACCCTCTTTGGGTAAGATGTAAATGGGGAACAAGTCCCAACTCTCGCATTTGGAAATCATTGTATCCAGTCCCTTGACCTTTGTGTCTCGATGAAGCTTCAGGATCTCATTTCTCATCTTCTCTTTATCGTCTCCCAGCATTTTCCACGCGTTCTGGTCAGCGGATTCCGGCTCGTCCATGGACATTACACAGCTGAGGTAGACATTCCTCCTGGTTGACTCATAATATGAAGCCAAGATCACTCCCGAAGGACCACTGAATAGTGAAGTGTCGACCAGCGCTGGCTCACCCGTCGATAATGTCATTGGCTGAGGTAGGTTGGAGCCGCCTTCATCATCGGCGTAATTCCATCCCATGGTGACCACGCGGCCACTGTAGACCTTCTCGCGCTCCGGCTCAACCCAGAGCCGCCGCGCTGCCGAATGAAGCCCGTCGCATCCAAGCAGGATATCGCCTTGCAGTGTGGGCCCATCGTCCTGGAACTTCAACTCAACCTTGTCCGCTGTTTCGCATATCTCAGTCACGCGCCTCCCCCATTGGACTTCGACCGCTTCCGGGTGCTCCTTTTGTAGAACTGCAAGAAGAGCCTCCACGAGAGCGTGCCTGGAGACTCGTCGAGCCCCAATTCCGCCCCAGAAGTTACCCAGCAGCTGACCAGTGCGCAGCGAGATATAATCGATACCATGATCTAGAGAGATCGAGTGGTCAAGCAATTTCCCCTCTGCGCCTAGAGAGTTCAGGTAGCGCATGGCTAAAGGTGTCATATTCACCGCACCTCCGATTGTCTGTAAACTGGAACGCAGCTCGACGAGAGTGATTCGGAGTGGTTGGGCGTTGCCGGATGGTGCCAAGTTAGCTCTAGATAGAGCAATCGCTGTTGCAAGACCGCATGGGCCTGCGCCGAGGATGAGGACGTCTTTCACGGCCATATCGATTTGTCGCCCAGGTCTTTGACTTGTTGTTAAGAAGTCAAGTTCTGAAAAGCCGATCAATGGAGCGTGAATACATTATGGGCGGGTTTATAACAGCATGTTGTGGACACCAGTTCGGTTAGCGTCCATTTGCTCGCATTCGTCGCATTTCTTGCGTCATTCCTGAAGAACAATTTATCTCTGATCTCTTCATATTGGGTTAGTATGAGCTAAGCTATTACATGTATAATGCCAGCCGAGGTTTAGCTCAGCTAAACCCCGACTCGTGACTTCAGAATACTAAGATAAGCCAATCAGACTTGATGGATTAGGTAGAGAGGGATCTGCTCGTACTTCTTTCAACTTCTTTTATTTTCTTGAATAAGTTAATAACTGGAACATTTTCCTATTCCTTTAACATCGTCTCAAAAACTTGAGCAGGCGTACGTTTCGGTGCATTTAACTGAAAGATCTCCTTGCTCGTTGTGGACGCCGTACATTTCCCCTCCCATGCTGTCTCCGGAGCATGCTTGATCGATAAAATGACATCCTTCGACTCTTGAGTTTGGGCTGCCATGTGGTCGATAAACGATACATCCTTGAAGCGAACATCTTCAACTTTTGTGCCTGTAGATCGCTCGACCATCGTCACAATCTCCCGCCCGGTGATATCCTCCGGTCCGTTTAAGACATATTTGGCTTTGTCATGCGGGGCGACATCATCCTCAGTCAGGAGGTGTGCCGCGAGAAGTCCAACCTCAAAGGGGTCAATGATGCCAACAGGAGCATCCTCTGAAGCTAATAGCCTGAGAGTATCCTGCTTCCCGGTCTCGCGGAACTTCTTGACAAATTCCACGGCGGGATAAAGGTAGAACGAAGAAAATACATTAGGCTGCAGCGAAGTCCATCGCAGACCTTGAAATTCCGACGAGCTCAGCAAGGACTCGATTGCCCAATGCGTCCTCGGATAATAGGCGGGACAATCCGGACGAACATTCGCAGCGGTTGTTGAGACTCGCACGACATACTGAACGCCTCCGTTGAGGGCAGCTAGGTGGAATGTCGACTCCTCGGCGAATTGGTTGGGCTGGTTGTGTGGCGCAATGAAAGCCCTCACAACATTGTGTTGACGGAGCCAGTCCGCGGTAATACCAACCCAGTTCTGTTCTACTACTTCGACACGGGGCAGTCCGGCGAGCTGTTGCGCTGTAGCTCCGCTCAAGGAACGCGTGAGAGCAAGAATCCTGTGATCGGAAAAGGTGGTGTTGGTTTTCAGCAGTTCTGACAAGGTTTCAACGACGCCTCGTCCGGTATTGCCAGTGGCGCCAACGACAAGGATCGCAGGAACCATGGTTGGAATTGATTGAATGTAGATATTATAAAATGCTGTAGTTACTGAATGAAGTAACTACGTCGTCTACGTAAATTCAATTTTCACCGAAGGGTACAAGCTTTTCTACTCTATTTATACAAGCTTCCTGGCCAAGGGATGATTAATAATAGGTCCGCGGGCATTGCAAAAGTTAAAAAAAGATTACAAATGAAATGCCCCATATGAAGCCTAATGCCCCAGTTTGGATTAACGAAGTACTGCCTTCCCCCCAAACTTTTCCTTCTCAGTAACGCAACAGGCACGACATGTTCTTTACCTTAGTTACTGTTACGACTGGAGGGACTAATCCGAGGCATCGGACCAATTGGTCCACCAGTCATATGGCCCGGCCCATGCATTATCACGTAAGTCAGATGTGCCTGATCTACCTGGTGGTTGAGAGAATCAAGCCTTTCTATACATTTCATTTTTCTTGACCTTTAACAATCACCTATACAGCAAACCAGGTCTATAACGATCAGTGATATAATAACATTCCGGCTGTAACGATCTAAGACGTGGCCAGCTAATTTTACGAGTAAATATATCAAACTGTTGGAAGGTAACTGGGTTAAAGCACCTTGCTAAAAAAAAAAAAAATCATTAATATTATACTGAAAAAATTTATGTGCTAAATTTTAGATAAAAATAAAAAAATGATGAGACTGGGACTCGAACCCAGGAGGATTGCTCCACCAGGAATGAATGCTAAGGTAGCCTTAACCTGACGCCATAACCAACTCGGCCATCTCACCAATTGATGAAGACAAGACGCCAAACTTTAACTATGTAAAAGGTAAAAAAAAAGAAAAGCGCATTTGTCTCCCTACATGACCAGCTGTGTCTGGTTGTTCCTACCAAGACAGTAGAGGCTCATATCATTATGCGACATTTCGCTCCGGAACTTTACAGAGAGAAACTTTACGAAATTTGGAGACCAAATTTAGTTGTCCTCAAGTCATGAAAAGCCCTGGTGCATCTCACTGGCAGCTTTTACGCTTCGCTTCGCAGGAAGAGAATGAGCAACATGATTTGGAGCGGCCTCGAAGTTGATTAGTTGCAACACTGTAGACCGTCCTTTTCATTTCTTATCTTGACTCTTTACAGCCATGGATAATCAAGAAGGGTGGACAGTCATAGCAAACGCCAACTATGGATATGTATGAAGACCAGGGTCGCTGACAGAGCATTCCTACTTGCTGCACAAATCTAGTTGTGTAGCCCGCTTGGCTTTGGTGTACGCCAAGGAATGAGTGTGCCCGTTCAAATAGAGAGCGAACTGACAGGAAAAATCAGAGGTGGTGTGTCTACTGGGATGGGCTTCATGCTTTTCCAACCGTCTTGTGCCGCCGAACTTGACACTTGGCGGAGTTCACTGGATATAAGGAAAAGCAATGGACAGTTGCTCAGTGCAAAGCTCCATCGAATCTCTTGCAGTGGATCTTAGAAAGCCAACATCATCCGCCGTCTGCTTCAGGGAGCGCATCACGAAGATGAAGGGAAGGCCTCGGCTATAGAAATTTATCTAGAGCAATGGTTACTGAAGCTGAATCCTGCCGAACCACTTCCCAGACCCTGGCCTCGGAGCCAGATCCACCTCCTAGTGTAACCGAGGAGCTCTACATATGTCAAATTACGTACATGCAATGGGGAATCTGAAGTGCCAATTGGATGCAAATATGGGATTGTCAGTTATTTCTCCTGCCTCATAGATGGATCGTTTCCAATGAGTCATTGTCTTCAACGTTCTTTCCTGGATCGGAGAATGGGGGCAGCTTGAATGAGAAACAATCATGCTTGTATGAGTCATGCTCTTGCTTTAGGACGGATGGAAGTTTGCTGGCTAAGCTTTCAAGCTAGTTTGACGAGAACGCACGCGACATCGAAGAAAGTCTAGTGCCGGCCGTTGATGAATCGGGGGGGGATCTGGACCTTGACAATTAGTAGATGAACTAAGATCACAAATAACATGATTGACTGGGGTTCCCCCGCATTATTGGACACACACCATCTCACAGCGAAATATCTCCGTGCTCTCATTTTCGACATTCCTTACCAATCTTGGGCTTAGTCTCCCCACGATACGCAACCTCAGCCGTCATCTTCCGAGAGACCGGGGAAGACCTTCTACTTCCTACAATGGGACAAGATCTGGGGCTCACACAATTGGCTTTCCCTGGGCAGCACTTGTCGGCCGGAGCAGTAGATGCCTAGGTACCGCGGGGAGTGAATCTCACATGTGGCGGGTAAACCCGAAGCATGATGCATAAGTCGGCGATTCTCCGACACCCCGAATCCCGGCATGTGATCTTTCCCACGCTGGGCCAACTGGCCAGGGTAAAACCATCTAGATCGCCCAGAGATTAGATCGATTTCACATACATTATGTAGTTCACAGAAGACTGAAACCAGCTGCTGTTCGGCGAAACTCCCCGAGGGGCCATGTCCGGTCTTACTCCGCTCGCCCGGTCCCCGATTATTTCTCGTTCCGGCGGAAGGGGGCTTCAACGTCTTGCATCCATTGATGACTCCCCTAAACGACACCAAAACAACAACAGAGTTATTGATTATTCTGCTAGTGTTAGTCACAATTCATCCATCACGACATGGCCCTAACTGTCTTTGCTCACATGTGGCTGGCGATCCTCAATGCCATTCATCCATAGTCGGGTAATCTCGGCAGACATTCCCCCCATGGGGAATGACATTGCTCTTTCATGTGGCTCGCTAGGGAGTTAGGGTTGATTGATAAAAGGGAACAAGAAGTCCTGCTTTTGTTACCCCCCCTTCTCACCTCCATTTCATCGATACCAGTAGTTTGTTGTAATCTGCGTCTCAAATTTGATATCCAAAATGCATTGTCCTCGCCCACTTTCACTCACCCAGGAGTATTCTCCTCCTTCGGCTCTATCCCTAAAAGCCACTTCAGATTCCATAGCAATCCCACTAGACAACGATGCTCTACAGCAAGAAGCCGTCAAAGAGATTCTGGAGCAGGGACTTGCTCTCTTCAACGCTCAGCACATGATGCGTGCCCCTTTCCTAAACAAAGGTAGGCCTGTCTCTCCTGTGTATTATAGCTATATGAGGGTTAGTGACATGTGGCTAACTGGTTCCCTGCCTAGGACTGTCCCACACGAATGAAGAACGCACGACTAAGAACCTCACCGGCCTCCTTCCACATGTCACAGAGAGCCTGAAGACACAGGCATCACGATCAATGGCGATGATCGACTCGAGACAGACAGATATCGACAAATACCTGTATCTTTCAAGTATTAAGAGCTATAATGTTGACCTATTCTACCGTCTCCTTATGGATAATGTCCGACAATTGATGCCCCTCGTTTATACCCCAACCATCGGCGATGTTTGCTTGCAATACTCTGCCTTGTACACGAGGCCGGAGGCTCTCCATATCTCCATCAACCACAGAGGATCGATCAAGGAGATATTACAAAATTGGCCGCACGAGAGCCCCGAGATCTGTGTTGTGACTGATGGCTCACGTATCCTTGGACTTGGCGACCTGGGCTTCAACGGAGTGGGAATTGCTGTAAGTTTCAACTGTCACCAGCGCCTTGGCGCATATATCCACTCACTCCCCCAAGTCCATTGAACGCATATATCCACTCACTCCCCAAGTCCATTGAACTAACTCTCCTGTGTACAGGTTGGGAAGCTGGCTCTATACACCGCCGCAGCCGGTATTAACCCGCAAAGGACCCTTCCCGTCATTCTGGATACCGGAACTAGCAATGAGAAGAATCTGAATGACCCGCACTATCTTGGTCTACGGCAGCAAAGAGTGCCACCAAGTGAGCAGCAAGCGTTGGCAGACGAGTTCATGCAAGCAGCACACGAGACATGGCCCGATATGGTCATCCAATTCGAAGACTTTGAGAACACCAAGGCTTTCGGCTACTTGGATCGGTACCGCGATCAATATACTTGTTTCAACGACGACATCCAGGGTACAGGGTCCGTGGTCCTCGGAGGGTAAAGCAATCTAATTCTTCTCTCTACCATACTGTGGCTAACAGTATATACAATAGTTACATCGGCGCAGTCGATGGATCCGGAGTGCCCCTCGAAGAACAAAGACTGGTGTTTATGGGAGCAGGCTCCGCAGGTGTGGGTGTGGCCAAGCAGCTGGTGGAATACTACGTTCGACGCGGCCTGAGCGAGGACGAGGCTCGCAACAAGTTCTGGCTTGTGGACACAAAGGGGCTCGTCACAGCAGACCGACCTGACAAGCTGGCCGAGCACAAGAAATATTTCGCTCGCACGGACAATGCTGGCCAACAATTCAAGACACTGGAGGAGGTGATCAAGTATGTCAAGCCAAGTGCCCTGGTTGGACTCGCAGCAACCTATGGCATCTTCGATGAACGCGTGGTGAGAGCTCTCACTGCTTCAGTCAAGGAGGCTGGCCAGGACCGAAGGCCTATCCTCTTCCCTCTTAGTAATCCTCTCACAAAGGCCGAGTGTACCTTTGAGGAGGCTGTCAAGTGGACTGATGGTTCTGTCATCTTTGCCTCTGGCTCCCCGTTTGCCGAAGAACAGGTCGACTTTGGTGACGGCCAAGGGACTGTAACTTACTATCCCAATCAGGGTAACAACGTCTACGTGTTCCCAGGCCTGGGGCTCGGCACGATTTTGTCCAAGGCATCGCGTGTCACGGATGACATGGTCTATACCGCTGCTGTTGCGCTGGCGGATTCTGTGAATAAAGAGGAGAGGGAAATCGGTCTAATTTATCCACGCATCGATCGCGTGAGAGAGACCAGCATCGTTATTGCCCGGGAAGTAATGAAGTCGGCTCGCCGAGGCGGTGTTTCCAAGTTGGAGAACTCGCAATGGAACCTGTGGGATCAACAGGGTGATGCGGTGCTGGATGCGTATATCCAGGACAGAGTGTATGATCCTCTGTGCTCTCTTTGTTAATGTCTTTTCCGGACTACGAACCGTAGATTAGGTAGCAAAAATCTATCATGACGTTGAATGACCATAATATTTATCGGCCACTTGTTTGTTATTGATTTTCAAGCCATCGGGCTTTGCTAACCCCCTTATGCTAGGAACCGAGTAGTGAACTACGCATGAGAGGTTAAGACGAGGTCAGACCTTTGCGCCAATGTGGAGAATGTAAAGGGGCTTGCGCGTTGTCGGTGTTTTTAAAACAGGGAAGATATGTGCTTAGACGTAGTCATCTGAAGGCTGTAGAGCCCAGATAGCTGCCATCTGAGAGACCTCTTTAACATTGAATAACTGGTGTTCATGCTTTCGACGATTCTCGAGACTGTGCTACTTTGGCTTTTGCATGCCATTTAAGTTTCTATTCGAAAACTCCCCACCTCTCTTCTTTTACTACGTAACTAATTTTCCACATTGCAAGAACTTCGTTTCATTCACTGCTAAACACTTGTTGCTTATGATGCTAGTAAAGACCACCTGGCATTCTCAGCTAGTTGAGTCATCGAGGGCTGAGCTTACACAGCCCCAGCCACCAATAGCACTAGTATGACAGGCAGCAATTAAAGAATGAAATGAACAACAATCGAATAGGCAGACTTGGTCAATTGTTGATGTGTCCTTTTTGTTCCATTGTCATTTATTTGCATCGCTGATAAATAAGCCTACAAGCTCCCTCTGTTCATTGACTAAAAAGTCGTCAGCATTTTTGTAGATTGAAAACATCACCAAAGACAACATAAGATGGGTCAATATTTGTCCACTTCCCAGGCGCCTATCCGGAAGGCGCAGTCCATGCAGCCTCGCGCTGTCACCTACGAGTCGAAGGACATTCCCATCCCCGACGACTTCCTGCGCGGCCCGCCAGAGAAGCCAGTTACGTGTACCGCTGTCCCCTTCGCCACATCCGACGTTCCCGAATATGCGAAATGCTATGCCGTCACGTTGGACAACGTCGTATCACCAGAGGAATGCGCTCAGTTGGTACAATTGGCCGAGGAGTCGGTACTGCCCGCCTCAGAGGATGATCCCAACCAGGGTCCATGGCGGCCCGCCATGATCGCTGTCGCCCCCGGCCTGGAGGGTCCCGCCCCCGGATACAGAGAAAGCGACAGGATCGTATGGGACCGACAGGAGCTGACCGATCGCATTTGGGAGCGGTGCTGCCGGGCTGAAGGCCTAGCCGAGCAGCTCGCCGTTGTGAGGAGCGATGATGGCTATGGGCCTCTGGGACGACCTGCAGGGCAGTGGGAGCTGAGCCGGATCAATAAGAGGATGAGGTTCCTCAGATATTCGCCTGGGCAGTTCTTCAAGCGTAAGTTGCAACATTCCTACCGGCTTATCTTATAATTTTTTCCTTCACATGTTATATTTTGAACAATGCTGACATGCTGCTTGTAGCTCACGTCGATGGAGCAGTCTCGTACGAGGAGGATGGCAATATGTTCCAAACCCAGTATACGGTACATCTTTATCTGAATGATTCGGCAGAGGCGTCCCCAGGGAGCGAGCTTGTAGGCGGTGCCACCGGGTTCTTGTCAAGAGACCGAAAGCGTCGAATTGACATCAATCCCAAGGGAGGGAGCGTTCTCATCTTCCAGCATAAGCGGCTGCTCCACGAAGGCGCCAAGGTGAAGAAGGGACAGAAGTTTACTGTACGGATGGATGTTCTGTATGAGTGGGTAGAAGATACTATTCCGGATGCTGCATGATGGAGTTAGCTTGATACAGTCTCATATGTTTCTCTTTTGAGGGGCTCAGTTTAGACATATAGCCCGCCCTATGATATCCCAAATACATATTGGTATTAATGTGCAGGATGCTGGCGGATTCGGGATCGGTCAGTGTAGCGGAGAAGTAATTTCTTCGGAGGACTTCTTTGCTTTGTGACGTGTCCGGTTTCCGAGCTAACGGGATATCAGCTATGCAACATCTACGGCCGGTGTTAGCCCTGAGGGTGGTCAGAGCCTTCGGTCAATTCTTTTAGGATGTGAAAAATGATACCGGTCTGGAAATAATGTAGATGGATGCTTCCAGCTTCAGCTCGAAATAATCTGTAACTCTAAAAAGTGGGCACATTTCATTCCCGTATTCCTGGAGGAATCGCCAATGATTCGATTTTATGTTGCACGCACGTCCATGAAGAGGCAAAGCCATCAGAGAAGGCCTGGCATTGGCCCACACCATACAAGAGGCCTCCGACAAGTAATGAAGGACGCTTGTTTTGCCTGCAATTGGCACCAAAGGGAGTTGCGATGGGGGCGATGGCGCAGAGAGTCTATGACGCGGGTTCGCGTTGGACAAATACAGGCATAAACGTGTTTTGCGATGCTCTGACGAAGCTGCTCACGATCGAGATGGTGGCACGACACGGGGACAAGGCCTCCGTTCGGTAATAATCGATTGTCTATGACGAATGGCGCCGGATTCCTGCTGGATAACGTCACAAGCTGCAAACCACTGGGAGCTGTGCAAACTCCACTCTTTCCGCTGGGCAGCACCACCGTTGGGAATTTGTGATGCATTTTAGAGGGGCCTACGCGCTGATAGGAAAATTTAATTGGCAAGGGTCCAGCAGGGGCCAATGTACAGCGCAGTACATGCACGACTTGTTTCCTGCGCTGAGAACAACACAGCTCTCGTCCTGGCACAGCCCATCGACCTGGAGGCAAAAACAGACTTTCCACGAGCTGCGCCCGGCTGGTCGATGCCGCGCGGTGAGTGGCCAGGGGGCGATTTGCTTTTTTGCCAGCTGCGGGGATGCAAACCAGCCGGAGCTTAATGGCCTGGTGGTGGGAGAACTCAGCTGGCCCAGCGCCTATCTGAGGGGGCAAGCTGCCCACGTGTCGGGCAATGAAACGCGAAAGGTGGTGTTAGATTGAATCACCGCCTGCGCCACCCACACGCGCCTCATTGCAAAAAACACCGATGTAGGTACCTGCAAGTAGGTACTGCGTGACCCAGAGCTTATCGCCCGTACTCCTGCAGGGTTTTAGCAGGCGCCCCACCGTCCGATATGCACACGACAGCCTCAGTACCTGCTTCTACCGCCCACATGCCTGCCCAGGAAGCCGGCGTGGTGCCTAACTGATACCTACCCACGAAGCTTGCAGGGGGGCCTGGAACTGCACTGTCCACTGTCTCATCGCCTTTGTGCGCTTGGCGGCCTTGGCCCATTCACCTTGCTGGCCAGGCCTTGGCTTGAACCCTTTCCCTCTTCTTCTTCTTCTTCAGCCTCCGACGCTTCCAAACCTCCCATCGCCATCAATCTTCGCTTCACCCGCAAGGTCAATCGCCTGCTTCTCGTCCGTGATGGCTTCCCATGGCGGCGCCTTCACTGCGCCGACATCCTTCCGATACCAAGATCTCGCCCAGTCCGCGTACGAACTCCCCTTCCGCACGTTCCAGAACACCCACGATTCGCATCCATCGCTCCCCAATCTCTGCCTCCTCGTCTTTTCCGCCGTCCTCGAGGTCGTGTGCGTCAGTCTGCCCGGTTATATCGTCGCCCGGCTTGGCCACTTCGATGCCGACAAGCAAAAGTTTCTTGCCAATCTCAATGTTATGTTGTTTACGCCATGCCTAAGTACGATGCGCCTCCGCTGCTCCCCCGCCGACCTCTTGCTAACACATCTTGTCCCTAGTCTTCACGAAGCTCGCATCCCAGCTTAATGCCAAGAAGCTCTCCGATCTCGCCATTATCCCTGCTATCTTCGTCATCCAGACATTAGTATCATGGCTCGTTGCCAGGGTCGTCGCCAAGCTCTTCAGGTTCAACAAACGCGCTTCCAACTTTATTACTGCCATGAGCGTATTTGGAAATTCGAACTCGTTGCCTATTTCTCTCGTTATCTCGCTATCGGCCACCTTGAAAGGCTTGCATTGGGACAGGATACCTGGGGATAACGACGACGAGGTTGCCGCTCGTGGCATCCTCTACCTTTTGATATTCCAGCAGCTCGGCCAGCTGGTTCGATGGAGCTGGGGTTACCATGTCCTTTTGGCTCCCAAGGATAAATATGACGAGTATCAGGATCATGTTACCGAGGAGGGAGGCCGTCCATGCCTGGCGCATGACACCGAAACCCGACCACTCATCGATGGTCTGGATGGCGACACCGAAGACGAGGATACGTGCAGCAATGATTCGCGACACTACGACCCGGCGGGCCGAACCCCGATCGCCAGTGCCTCTAGAGCTACGCTTGTGGATCTAGTTGACAACGATGACCCCAAGGGAAAGGCGGCTCACAAGGTTCAGCCCTATCGTGATGATCCTTCCACCACTGACGAGTCCGAAGATCACTTGTCTATCCCTCACGTTCGTGTTGTGAACCCCAATAACGAAAGTGTTGAGGAACCTGCCTCCAGCGTTAAGCAATGGATGCACAACAAGTCAACACAACTGAAGACGGCCACTTCCGATTTCTTTAGCCACATTTATTCCCAGTCTCCCAAGCCGGTTCAGACTGTTTTCTCATCTTTCAAGTCAGCAGCAGTCAAGTTTAACAACTTCATCTGGGAGTTCATGAACCCGCCTCTGTGGGCGATGATTTGTGCCATTGTCGTTGCTTCGGTCCCCGCTTTACAAAGGCTCTTCTTCCAAGAGGGTTCCTTTGTGCAGAACAGTGTCACAAGTGCGATCAGATCTAACGGAAATGTTGCTGTACCCTTGATCTTGGTTGTGTTGGGAGCTAATCTAGCACGCAACACGACCGCCCACGATGAAGAATTCGACCCAGAGGAGGAGAAGATTGGTAAGAAGCTGATGATTGCTTCCCTCATCAGTCGAATGCTTCTGCCTACTATGATCATGGCGCCTATCCTTGCCCTCATAGCAAAGTACCTGCCAATCAGTATTTTGGACGATCCCATCTTTGTTATTGTATGCTTCTTGCTGTCTGGTGCACCTAGTGCTCTGCAGCTCGCTCAGATCTGCCAAATCAACAACGTCTACGAGAAGACCATGGGCAAGATCTTGTTCCAGAGCTATGTTGTTTGGTATGTTGAAACAGTCTCATTACGACTCCTCTCACTATGGATGAAACTAACTGACTTTTGTAGGATTTTGCCGTCCACTCTCATTTTGGTCATGCTCGCTCTGGAGACTGTTGAATGGGCAACAGCTGCCTAAGACTTGCTTCGGAACGATTTCTTTGATTGGAAGGGTACAACAAAACTTAGAATCTAACGGGTCTACTTGTTCTGACCTCACCTCACGGCTTTCTTTATTTTTATCTTCCTTTTTCTTTTGGTAACGATCAAATTGCTCTTGTCAGGTCAAGCTTGGCGTTAGGATATCGGGGTACATGATTTCAGTCATAGGTCACAAGTGATCTAGTAACAAAGTGTCTTCATTGGGGATGACTCTTGGTCTCCGTAGAGACAAGAAATCCGCCTTCTGAGCGGGTTCAGCCGCAATGGTATTGGTGTTAGTAATTTGGATTTGGAGCAAGCGAGCACGCAATCTTAAATAGCATGGCATCAATATGAAGCATATCCCTTAGTTCAAGGATTAAAACGATAACCTGAAGTGTTTCCCTTATAGCTGCTTAACTTGATCTATACTCTTTCTTTTCTTAAATGACGAATAGAAACTTGTAAGAAGCTACCGTAGAGTGACATTCTACAAAGCCTTCGTCGAAGCTACTTGGATCAATCTCGGACCATGCGAAGTTAAGTAGTAAGGTACTCTTAAGTTTGAGTTTGTATTAATGCAACGCCAAAGCCAAGGTTACGTGATTGAATGAACTTTTTCTGCTACGAATAAGACTTATTGACTTAGTCACTTGTATTACATTTTATATCTCAAAAACATTCTATTGATCGTGTCTCTCATCTAGGTCTATCTCAGCGGCTCCGAGATCAGGATGTCAAATCGCAATTGCATTCTATAGGGTACTGCTGTCTCAACAAGCTTCGAGTTGATACAAAAACCACTTTGACAGATCTCTTGATGGGCTTGGAAACAAAGATTGATCAGAAACGACTTAGTACAATCGCTTAATCTGTTTCGAATTATAATGTATAGGTTGATATCTTATGTTGCGTTTCTGAGCTTATATAAACGGCCGAGCTTTCCGAAAACCATTGAAACAATCGTAGTGTTTCAGGAATGTTGATATCCCTCAGTCTAGATTCGATCTTAGAACCAGTCTACTTGGCTTCTAGACTCAATGAAACCTCCAGTACAGTTGTTTATAGACAGCGAACAGTCTCTCCCTTGTGTAAAATTGGGTGAGGACTACCGATCCCCAAACCTTGACGGCTGTATGCGCACGGTATCAGCCAAACAAAATTCGGAAAACTGAGAGTATGGACTGTTCGACTTAGTTGTGGTTTGAGTCATGATTCTCACCCAACAAGCCTCCCTTTGTTGTGTAGTGTTCAGTAAACTGAGAAGTGATCTCATGTACAAAGTACATAGAAAGCAGACAAAGGATCCAAAAAGGTATAAATACCAGCACCTGCACCCGCCTTCTCAGCTTTTCCTCACCACTACTCATCCTCACCACTACTCACATACAAATAAGCCTCCCAACCTCCAACTAAAATAAACTATGGACAACATCATCCATCTTCCTCACTGATCTCCCATTGGGTAAGCCCAGCTGTCCGTCAGCAGGCGTCAATCAAATGGAACGGGAGCGACCGTGAGATCGGATCGATAAATATATTAGAGCATACATATAAAGGAGCTCGAGCACCGCCAACCATGGATCAGCCAGTGACGAGAGAGCCGTGCGTATCGTTCACCCAACAGTGGTCGATACTGTTCTGTTGTTCCCCTATAAAGCCGACCTTCTCCCATCATCGAGAGGGAACAAGGTGATCTCAGCGCCTAGCCAATAATCCCAAGTCTCGCATCCGGGAGAATACCATACCACCTTGGCCCGGAGTGGAGGGAAAGAAAAAACCGCCGTCGCCGTGCGACTGACCGGTATCAGCCCCGCCAGTCCTTGGAGCCAAATATTCCAAGCGGCGGGGGACAATAACCCCGAACTCAGATTCGATGATGAAATAATCATCTCGAACAGAAATAGTCTCAGGAGCCTGCTTTTCTTCTGCAGCGCGAATAACTCCCCAAGCTTTCGACTGAATCTCCAGTTAGCTCATAATACTCTGCTGATCGAGAGTTACAATCCGCGCCCGTTTGCAGATATTGGATTCGGCCGAGGCTGCAGAGGCTGTTGACAAACGTGTCCGCCTGAGAAACACACAGGCATATATGTCGGAGAAAAAGCCGTGTTGGGCTTCCACTCCGTCACTCATAATAACATAAATCTGGGCAGTATGGAAGGTGTCCATTGTAGCTCTCTCTTCAATATGCTCCTAAGCGGACACCCGTTTTTCGTCCCCCCTCACCCCAACTTTCAGCTCCAGGAGATTGAAACCTGGATTTTGGAATTTTACGTTTGCAGTTTTCAGCATGCCAGAGGGTCAGCGGCGAGTTTGACTCGAGCGTTGATCACACCCACACTGATTCCACGCATCCTGCACACTCCAAGACACCTTGGAAACCCTGCCTTGCGATTATTTGGTCAACATCTACCTTCCCAACTCACTACTTTTCGTGTTATGGAGGCTCAGCAAGGTCGCCAAGGTTGCTCGCAAGAATTGAACTCCTTGTTGCCGTTTCTAGCCCTGGATCAGCAAACCCGACTCGATATCAAAAGTAAACTAAAACTTGACCATGCTCTACTCCAATCGATCTAGAGAGGAATCCCTTGTGAATAATTGCTTGCGGGGTTTCCCGTCCGCCTCTCTCATCACGATATCATCTTGTTCTTGTTCTGGATGAGTATGACATTATTTATCTGGAAACCGTTGGGACAAATTGAAATACAACTTTCAGAGGAATGGAGTCATAGAGAGAGGGCATGCCATGGTGCCAACAAGCGGCATATCGCGCCTTTGCCTAGAGGTGACACCAGGTCAACACCAGGACAAACCCAATATACTGTTCCCCTATCAGAGTATCCTGTGCAACCCATGTCGGTTACCATTCCAACAACACGTTCCTGAGGAAAAGGAAGAGAATCCCGGAGATCAAGGTCTTCAAAACGACTGAGGAGAGACAGGCATAACCTGATCCTGCATCCTTTCTCAGTTCCCGGTGTGTCCAAGGACGGCCTGAAGCTTTCCAGATTTATGGACCAGCAACTGAACCGAAAGATCCAGCAAGAGACTGAGCCGAAGGTTCTGGGTCATAATTCCGCCGAGGACGCTCGAGCAGCAGGTGAACTGGTCCGTCTCAGAGTGATGCAGGAATGGACCAAGCTCAAGAAGGATGTGGAAGTCGATAAATGGGGAGCTCGTTCCGCCTTCCCTGAAGTGGCCCGTGAACTTCTCTTTTCCTTGATCTCCCCGGATACGCTTCTGATCGGCCATGGGATCGAGAATGATCTGAACGCTGTGCGTATCGCTCACCCAACAGTTATCGATACCTACTACCGATATTTTAGCGGCAGGGAGAGAGAAGAATATAATGGCAATGCACTTAATCCATTGAAGAAAAGATCAACAATAACTCGAGGGCGACCACGGAAACTGACACTCCCAACCAATAGAGTCCGCCTGCTCCTGAGTGCTGAGCGACGTGGTGGCCACGTCGCTTTGAAACGAGCTCTCGTGCCCGAAATGAGCTACAAGGCCGACAACAAGTATATCAAGAATAATACATCGAATGAGAAGGGCGATGATGGGTTGGAGACTTGGATGATTCAGGTCAAAATAGAGGGCGAGAACTCGAAGAGGTAGTCCCCTCCCTCGCATCGAATCACGGGGACTGCAAGCGAGAAAGAAGAGGACTACTCTTCGGTCTGTCAGGCCCTACTCAGCAACGCGAGCGTGGGTGCAATGACTCAAGATGAGAATCCCATCAACAGGTTTATATTAGAATCGACCCTCTTTTGAGATTGAGGAAGAGATCTCAAGAAAGAGATTGAGAATCCCATCGGCATGTTTCTATCTGGATCGAGTGGCTGGCGACAGCCACGGAGATATTATTGACGAACAATCAAGAGTCTCCGGATATCGGACATACTAATGACGAGGACACAAACGAGCAGCAAGCGAAAGACAACAGGTCCCAGGCATTCACCGCTAATCAGCGCTTCAGCGAGGCGTATTTTGCCCGTCAATACTCTGATCTAGCTTCCTCTAGTGTTGCAGATCCTGATTGTTTGCGGGAGCAACTACCACAATAATAACGAATCAAAAGAAATGCTCACAGCAAAGAACAACAAGGGAGAATAATTAAGTATCTGGTCGCTATTCGGGTCGGGCAATGAACTGGCTCGTTGATGGAGTGAGTGTCCAAGTCCCCGTTGGGTTAACGTGACGTCTTGATAGACGAGCGGCTGGATAACGCTACATAAATATTGGGGGCTTTCTCAGCATATTACTGTTAGGGTCCTCCGATCTCGAAGAGATGAAAACGACCGGCCCCTTGCAAATATTTGGATCATGGACGAAATGAGGACAGTCTACGACCTTCTACATGAACGACGTGCTCACCCACACGATAGGGCTTTGCCTCTAGATGACACTCCGCTCAGAGATGTCCACTCGATCATCAAGATGATTGATGACACAAAAGTGAAGGGTTTTACCAATTCTCAAGTTGAGCGTGCGGAGCACTGCATCCGGGCGTTGAACCAAGGCAGGGATTGCTAGATACCCCAAGATTGATTGCCCTTTAGTATACATTAGTCTTAGTTTGAGGAACATGGATAAATACAGAATCGAAGATTATTTAGTAGCTTTGTATACACCATCGAACTGCCTTAAATTTTGACGCACTTGACGAAGATTAACAGAAGATCTCGATCTCTCTGGTCACTGTTAGAAAATACCCAAGGGTGCGAAGAATGGAAGAGTTTGCTCAGTGATAAATGCCTATCCGATGTGTGATTATCAATTTATCTAAGAATAATGTATACACAGTTCTGTCATGAATTTGCACTTCGCTCTCTCTTTACTTCCTTAGTTTCCAGCCGCAATCTGGCTTCTCAACGCCAGCGTACCATGCACCTGTGAAGGCTCCACCACAGTCAATGGCGATACGAACTCCTTAGGGAGCCATACTGCTCACTTAAAATCAAAGAGATTAGCAATTCAAGAGTTCAATAAGGGAAAATAGAAGTGGAGGTTTTGCTTATTAGGATTGGTGAAGCAAAGAACGTATAAATGCTCACTGGGTTGGAATTGATACTAAGAAGCATGTATGCCATAATTAGCATCGATGTTATTTTCCCTCATTACCTTACTAGTATCGAATACCTTTATTGATGGTAGATCATCTGACTACGAGGCCTGCAGTTGAGATTCACGAGAGAGCTGGAGGCGGCAACTGCAGGATACCGAAGAGAGAACAACCGAATGTACTGGACCGGCAAGTCTTGAATTGCCGAAGGCAGAAGGTTATCGGCTCCAATCTTAGTTGCCGTTATCATCTGGAGGTAGGCAATAATCGCGCAACATATGTGTAGATTCTATATGTGCGATGCATTAATCCCCCGAGTGAGTTGAAGCGTCCAAGATAAGGAACGCTCGACACAAATGTTCCTTTGTCTTTTTTCCACTTCTCTCGTTCTTCGGGTTGAAGCTTTCTCGGTTACATGAATTCACTTACCCTACATCGGTAACCATCATCTTGCCGAGGCAGAACTACTTATCGTGGTGCATGAATCGTGGGACAAGCTGACATTATCCACACCAAGTTCTAATATTATTGGGCCAAAAAGGCTGCATGAGTCGTATTAGCCCCGCATGCTTTTGGTGACATCCTCAGTCTTGAGAGTGGAGAAAGGAATCTGAGCGTGACTTGAGCTTTGATCCCACAATCCAACCTGCAACTTTTCTGCCCATGTCTTTACCCCAGGCCCCAGATTTTGGTTAATCCCCGTTGAAGCGCATCAATAGTTTTTGAATGTAGAGATCAGGCAATACTTTTATGTAATTTCTTCTTACCCTTGGAACAACAACCGAGCAGGCAATTCTCTTCGCCTGCACCATGAGCCAACAATCACGTCGTCCTAGACGTTTACTAGCAGCGTAAGTCTCTATCATGGCCCACGATGTGTCCTGTTTGCTGAAACTATTCACCTGCTATTCAGATGTCATAGGTGCCACTCTCAGAAGATTAAATGCTCAGGGAAGCAGCCTTGCCAATCCTGCTCGGCTTGTGGAAAGGCCAGCGAGTGCAAATTCCCATCCAAAGAGCGGAAGATTCCCATATCTGAAAGGTAACATGTTGTGTTTTTGTTTGCAAGTATGCAAGATTAGGCGAGGCTGACACATTTCATTCATGAAGCTACTTAAGGAAACTTGAAGCGGATAGCAAACGATTACAAAGTCTTACCCAGAATCCAACACCCCAGAGTTTCGGGCAAGACACTCCCAGCATAGACCGGGATGATGACCCTATTGATTCAACCAACATCTCATCCGATGAATCCAATATGCTCAACCCTCTCTTCGATGGACAGCCTGAAAACGTCGTGAACGAGCGATGTTCAGAGTCAGGGTATATTGGTGAGGCATCATGCACGGCATTTAGCAACAGGCTCCTGCAATGCCTCGATCCGGACTACACTCCATCTACGGCCGGTTTCTCAAATTACTGCCGTATCAACACCAGTAGTAGCCTGGCGTCATTACAGGAGCACGACATTTCTGGTTTCCCTGAGAGGATGCACGCCAGGCTTCTCCTCAATGTCGCCCGGCGATTCATCGGGAACTACCATCCTCTCTTCCTCAAAGTGACCTTTATGAAAGAGCTTGACGCAATGTACCGGCAAGAGTTCTCACCGTCGACAATGTGGCTCTGCAAGTTCTACACGCTCATGTGTCTCGGAGAGATTTACACAAACCGACGGGGAATCGACAACAGCAATCGAGTACCGGGAACAGAATACTACGCAAAAGCTGTCGGAATGCTTCAAGACTTCTATGAAGAGCCTTCCTTGATGCAAGTTGAAGTTCTCACCCTTCTGGTAGGTTCAAACTCCGGACAAGGATATGACGACGTACTGACAATGTCACAAGGCATGGGCGTCAAATATACTCGGCCGGGTGCGAACAGCATACTGCTACAGTGGAACAGCCATGAGACTGGCAATGGGAATCGGTATGCACAGACCGGCGTCAAGGGGCACAACATTGACATCCGTGGAGAGAGAAAGCCGGAGACGAACCTGGTGGGTTCTGTACTTCTTTGACCGCTTCTCCGCCTCCAAGCTGGGACAGCCCGTGTCGATCCGAGACGAAGATATCGATGTTGAAATGCCCAGCATGGATGGGTTATCAGAAGAGGAAAAGATGGAATTTCTCGACCCCCAATCTCTCGTCACTAATATCAAATTGGCACGAATTATCGGCAATATATGTACGTTCTACCTTTGCTTGTGACTTAGTTCTGATCCCCATACTGACTATTACCAGTGACGGACATATACGGGATTCCGAATCGGACTCAAGGACTCCGCATACATCGGGTGCATGGCATCTTGAAGCAACTTCGAGAATGGCATGATGACTTACCGCCCGATATGCGCGTGAAGGAACGCGGGACACCACGGCCGGTTTCAAGCCTCCACCTCGCCTACAACCAGTGCATCATTCAATCGACACGTCCTGTGCTTTTACATCTCTTCAAGACACAATTTCAGCTCAGCTCCAAGGCACCAGAACCTCACGCAGCGCCTCGCCGACAAGTGTTTTCTTCCATCACGCTCGCTCTAGCAGAGAGCTGTATCAACGCGGCACAGGCATCTAGCCGGATCGCGGAGAGTTTGTTCCTGGATGGCTCCATCGCGATATTCGGATATTGGGACGCTCATCACATTTTCTCCGCTGCCCTTATCCTCATAATGTCTGCATTGATGAAACCCACAGAAGAAAACTCAGATGCGCTCGAAATGTTGTTGAGCATTTTACGATCCATGAGGAATGATGGAAACATCCCTGCCGTACAGTTCTGCGAGACGCTGTCCTATATCCAATCCAAGGTCATCAAACTTCGCTCCATGGACCAGGCCGAGCAGCAGCAGGTCTTCCTGGACACCTCCACCACTGTTGCTCCTCCAGATGCTGGCGCTCCAGTGGGAAAATTGGACGATCGGCAAGAACGTGGGATAAGCGCCAGTGGAGATGATTCGGCGCTGTCTATGGCTTTGGACGGGGAAGCAAGAAGAGCGGAGCCAAGCATGACTTACCGGAATATGGATGACATTCTTGGAAACCCGCTAATTGGGAGTTTCTTGGATGAGAATGGGGGACCTTGGCCTGACCTCATGTTTTCGGGAGACGGCACATTGAAAGAGCTAGCCTCGGAGATCGAGGAACAATTTCTCTTTCAGATGTGAATAATAGTAAGCATTTTAAGATGACACGGAAACATATGCAGATGCCGGTTTTACTTGTGATGGACTGTAAATTTCATTGATCATTAGATAGGCCTGTAAAGCAAGGGCCCCCTCCAGGTGCTATGCTGATTTCCATTGTGGCAGAACTGATGCTGCTAGACTGACATATCCCTGTATTATTCTGGAATATTTGATAATGGCTCTTAACAATTTGCCAATACCAACCACAGACTTGAAGATGCAGCAGGATGTTGTTCGAGTGTATTACATTCAGCATCACCCGTTGTTGTTCGGGAGATGACCGAGATAACTGGTCCCGAACAGGGAGTTAATTGGTCATGGAATGCCGATCTTGTTGGCCGCTTCAGGCTGCCCGGCAACTCGTGGAGTTGCCGAGTGATACATCCTAAGCGGACGCAAATCGCCTGACGTTTGATTGACCCCTGCTCTGTTACCAGATAACGGTAATTCCCCTATTTCCAATCTGACGAAGTGGTTATCAGTACGTAACATTTTGACAGACCCCGCGTGCTTTTTATCCACCTGTCCGGGGTAGAGGGAGTCAGTTTCGTTGCCCAGATCCCATTTCACATAAAAACCAGCGACAATCTCGCCTTCAATCTCGATGGTGTTTTGAGCATCACGCAGCTTACATATAAGCCCCACATATAAGCCCTTTCAATTGCATCGTTTTCTACCGCTCTGTGGCTACAATGGCATCCCCTGGCCCTGCCCGACAGGCCCCAGTGGACAAAGAAGACTCTTTTGTAGAGCCCACCAAAGACATCCGGCAAGAAACTGCGCAGATCAACGATATCTACATCGATGAAGTCGCAGAGAAGAAGCTTCTTCGGAAGCTGGACATGTGGATTGTCCCGCCCGTCATGCTTCTCTACCTACTCAGTTTTCTGGACCGCGTGAACATTGGCAATGCTCGGCTCTTCGGATTGGAAGAGGACCTGGGTCTTCACGGTGACCAGTATCAGATTGCTGTGTCGCTGCTCTTCGTTACCTACATTCTATCTGAACTGCCTTCCAACTTGGTCATCAAGCATTTCAAGCCTTCAAGATGGCTCGCATTCATCACCACCGGATGGGGCATCGTGGCTACCCTGACAGGCATCGTCCAGAGCTACTCAGGCTTGATAGCCTGTCGAATTATCTTGGGCGCCCTTGAAGGCGGTCTGTTCCCTGGGCTCACCATCTACCTGACCATGTTCTATACCAAGCGCGAATACGCCCTACGCATTGGTTACTTGTTCGTCTCTGCAGCCATAGCGGGGTCCATGGGCGGCCTCCTTGCGTATGGAATCGGCCAGATGGACGGTGTGAGCGGCATGCGAGGCTGGCGGTGGATCATGATCATCGAGGGAATCCCAACATTCATCCTTGGCATCGCGGTCTGGTTCTGGCTGGCTGATGACCCAGACTCGGCGCGCTACCTCACTACCCAAGAGCGCGACCTGATCGATGCGAGAATGCGGCGCCAGATCGGATACACGAAATCCTCGGAGCAGATGCATAAATCAGACGTGTACAAGGGCCTCAAGGACTGGAAGATCTGGCTCTTCTGCATCGGCCAGTTCGGAGGCGACGTTATCCTCTATGGCTATTCCACATTTCTCCCAACCATCATCAAGGGCCTGGGCAGTTGGTCAAACACGGAAGCCCAAGCCCTTACAATTCCCTGCTATGCTCTGGGTGCCGTGAGCTACCTCGTCGTGGCATACCTCTCCGACCGCACACAGCGTCGCGCCGTCTTCGCCGTGCTCTTCGGTCTGATTTGCACAGCAGGTTACGCGATTCTCGTCAGCAATGTCAGCGGCAATGTCAAGTACTTTGGATGCTTCTTGGCTGCGATGGGCTTATACGTGGTGGTTGGTATTCCATTGGCTTGGCTTCCCAGCAACAACCCGCGGTACGGGAAGCGTACTGTGGCCACAGGGTTGCAGCTCACCATCGGTAACAGCGCGGGCATCCCAGCTCCTTTCGTAAGTGGACACCTTTGTTACATCATTCTGCATTGAGTTTCCTACTGTGACTAACCAGATTGTCCAGCTTTATCGGACCAACGAGGGGCCTCGATATGTCAAGGGTCATGCCATTTCCATGGGTCTCATCGCCCTCTCGTCCGTCGTCTATATCCTATTTTGGGCATGGTTCCGCCATCAAAATAGGAGAAAGGCTGCCGGGAAAGATGACCACAAGATTCAAGGCATGACGGAGGAGGAAGCTGAAGAGTTGGGAGAGGAGAATCCTCGATTCAAGTACACGTATTAAGGCGAGTGGACATCAAATGCTACGACACATTAGACCAATATGTCAATAGAACCAACCAAACGGGTCGTATTGTTCTCCCAACGCGGGATTCTGCCTAGAATGGCAACCATGAGGTGTTTAATTTGGACTTTGTTTAGCTGATCACCGTTACCTATTGAGATGGGGAACCTTTGGATGGCCCAAGTCTAGATCGCTTGACCGCCTGAATTCTAGAGACTCTCCGTCTCATTCTTAACATATAGGGGATACTGTAATGATTTCTCCCAAGAATACTGTTGTAATATTCAGAGCAGAGACAATGAGCGAAGCTTTTGCTGGAGATGTTTCCTGTCAGCTGTCCTCGGACCCTACTACAGACCCTCCAGACCCTCCAGACCCTCCAGACCCTACCTCTCAACGCATGCGACCGTACGTCTCCAGGTCAGAGAGGAGCCCTTTGTCGCCAGACCCCTGCTCGTGCGTGTCGACACGCTCTCTCTTGCACCTGCGGACCTAGGTCTGGCGACCACAGCATTGCAGTGGAAGTAAGCTGACCTTGCGACCTGCCTTTGACGAGCAAGACCTACCCTCGATACTGAGACCCTAGCTAACCCTGACTTGTACAGATTGCTTACCACCGTGACACTCCCGAACGCTTCGATGCTATCTCTCGACACTGAGACCCTGACCCCGCGACGGACAATCATCTATATCGCACTGCCGAGGAGTTAATCGGGTGGATTTGGTAATAACACCGGCTCGATCTGGCCAAGGTACCGTGCCCCTTACAACTGCTTTAATTAATAATAGTAAGTATTTTTTATTTCTTTTTTAGCTATAAGTAAAATTATCCTAAGATCAGGTATAATATATAATTTATCTATTATATAGGGTTTTTTTATATATATAGTTAGTAGTTTATATTTAGATCTTCTATAAAATAAAGAGTAAATAAATATATTTTTAATCTAAGTATAGATATTAATATTTTAAAAACTCTAATAATAGAAGCTATTTATATAGCTAGATATATATAATCTAGCTATAGCTATAGTTTTTAAAAGAGAAAACTTATTATTTATTAATAATAACTAGTTATTTAATTTTATTTTAATTAATTAATTATATTTTATTTTATATTATATAGTATAAATAACTATATATAAATAGATATTAGATTAATATTAAATCTATATTATTTCTAATAAAAACCTTCTATAGTAGTAAATATATACTATACTTATAGAGATAAATTAACTAATAACTTTATATAACTAACTTTTCTTATTTCTAAATATAGATAATTTTAGATTAAACTAAAATAAACTCTAATATACTAATACTAAACCTAATCTAATAAAACTAATATCCTAATCTGAATATAATTAAAAATAATATAAAGTTTAAATAATTAATTTTTTAAAAGCTATCTCTGCTCTAATTAACCTAATATAGTATATAATATTGAGATTTACCCTATAAACTATAGGGTAGATCCGGATTACTCTATATCAGTTGATCAAGTAATCCCAGATTAGTATTAGGTAAGGAGGAATAAAATAACTAACTTAGGGCTTTCCAAAGCTGGAAGCCCTCTGAAGCCGCCGGTACAACCCGCTGTAGCTACCCGTCAGGGCAATTGTATTAACGGTTATAACCGCTGTAACAGTCACTATAAGTATCCGTATTAGCGATCTCGTATTGCACTGTAGCAGCTGTATTAACGGTTCTTATATCCGCTGTAGCGGCTGTATTAGCAGTCCTCGTGTTCACTATAGCGCTTATATTAGCAGTCTTATACCCCTCTATATAAGAACCTTATAGTAGTTATAAGCCTGTATTACAGAAGGTAATATATTATCTTCAGAGCTCTTAGAGCCCTGGAATATCTATAAGTATAGGGCTTCCTCCCTACTAGATAGAGATTCTTTAAGCTAATAATTTAATCTTTTATCTATCCTACAGTCTATCTTCTTAGCTACCCTATAGCTAATAAAGCCTTTATTTCTTACTTAGAGCCTGCTTCTTCTACTATATCTTTCGGAATAATCTCTTCAGTATTTCTTAGTCTACCTTATAGGCTATATCTATCTAAAACCCAGCTTAATCTATAGCTAGTCTACCCTATACTAGAGATCTTAATCTTTTAAAATATAATATACTAAAACTATAAATTATATATTAGGTTATAGTAGATCTATATAAATAGATAGCTATTCTTAAGATATAACTTTTCTTCTAACTAGTTTCTATTCTCTATAAGTATTTATAATAGTACTAAATAAACTATATAATAAAGTAATAAACTAAGTAGATATAGCTACTAGATCTATAATATTAAAAGCAGCTTTATTATTATAAATAAGCTCTTAATTAACTAGAGAGATATATAATAAATATAATTAGTAAATAGCTATATTAGATTACCTTAGATAATAATTATTATTACTTTAAGGGTTTTATTAAAAATATTAACTAAGCTCTAAAAAGTTAGAATATTTATATTAGATATTATAACTACAAGTACTTACTAGATATCTAGTAATTAATTAATTAAATAATTAGTACTTTAAGTTAAAAAGAAAAAATAGTTATTATTATTAGATAATAAACTTTCCCTTTTAGGAGCTATAGCTATAGATTATTTATATATCTAGCTATATAAATAACTCTTATTATTAGAGTTTTTAAGATATTAATATCTATATCTAGACTAAAAGTATAATATTTTAACTTTATTTTATAGTATTAAAGGTTTAGATATAAACTACTAATTATATTTATTATATATTCTTTTAATTAATTAAAGATTTACTTATAATAATAAAGCTATTTTTAATATTATAAATCTAGTAACTATATTTATTTAATTTATTATTTTATTATATAGTTTATTTAATATTACTATAAATATTTATAGAGAATAAAAATTAATTAAAAGAAAAACTATATCTTAAGAATAGCTATTTATTTATATAAATCTATTATAATTTAATATATAATTTATAGTTTTAATATATTATATATTATATTAAATTAATTAAAATAAAAGTAATTTTTAAAAATTAATTATTTAAACTTTATATTATTTTTATTCTCTATAAATATTTATAGTA